>JAHHZJ010010023.1:0-16611 GCA_021437245.1 Aegilops speltoides
TTTATGGACTATTACTCACTGTTTTGGGGTCCGGGTGGTTTCCATAGTTAACGAACCACGTGATGCGTTTACGTGTTGGTCGTCAACACTGGTAGTTTTAATGGGATCGGCCCGTTTCATGGAACTATTCTTGTTTGGGGTCCGTAGTTTCCATGGTTAACGAACCTTGTGTTGCATTCGTGTCGATCATCAACTTTTCGCGGTTTTGGCGATTGGCCCGTTCATCATTATTACTCCTGTTTTGGGTGCGAAGTGGTTTCCATAGTTAACGAACCTTAAGGTGCCGCTACGTTCCGGTCATCAACACTACATGATTTTGGCCGATTCAGCCCGTTCTTGGATTATTACTGACATTTTTGGTGTCGGGCGATTTCCATGGTTGTTGAACCCGTAAGGTCCTTACGTGTCGGTCATCAACCTTTGGCCTTTGATTTGGCGGATTCTGGCCCGTTCATGGACTATTACTCCTTTGTTTGGGGTGCAAAGAGTGGTTTCCATGGTTAACAAACCACAGCAGTGCCTTTACGTGTTGATCGTCAACCTGCGAGCGGTTTTAGCGATTGTGGCCGTTTCATGAACTAATACTCCTTTGTTTTGGTGTCCGGGAGTGGTTTCCATTGGTTAACGAACCCTGTGGTGTGTTTACGTGTCATTCATCGACTTGGCCAGTTCTGTGATGGACTATTACTCCTTTGTTTTGGGGTCCGAAGTGGTTTCCATAGTTAACGAACCATGTGGTGCATTACGTGTCGGTCATCAACACCATGATTTGGCGATCGGCGTTTCTTGAATTATTTACTCACTCTTTTGGGCTCTGGCGATTTCCATAAGTCTTGAACCGCAAGGTCGCTTACGTGTCGGTCATCAGCAGTTTGGCAGTTTGGCGATTACGGCCCGTTTCGCGGACTATTACTCCTTTGTTTTGGTGTCCGGGGTGGTTTCCGTGGTTAACGAACCTTGTGGTGTGTTACGTGTCGGTCGTCAACACTTTGGCGATTTGGGCGATTCTGGCCCGTTCTTGGATTATTACTCACCGTTTGGGGTCGAAGTGGTTTCCATAATTATTGAACCTGTGATGCCTTCACATGTCGGTCATCCGACACTTGGTAGTTTGGCGATTCTAGGCCGTTCATGGACTAATACTCACCTGTTTTGGGGTCCCGGAGTGGTTTCCATGCTTAACGAACCCTATGGTGTGTTTACGTGTCGGTCATCAACATTGGCAGTTTTGGCCGATTCTGGCCCGTTTCATGGATTATTACTCACTGTTTTGGGGTCCGTAAGTGGTTTCCATAATTAACGAACCCCAAGGTGCCTTTACGTGTCGGTCGTCCACAGCAGCAGATTTTGGCGATTCTAGCCCGTTCATGGACTATTACTCCACTGTTTTGGGTCCCGGTGGTTTCCATGGTTAACGAACCACGTGGTGTGTTTACGTGTTGGTCGTCAACACTTTGGTAGTTTTGGCGGATTCGGCCCGTTCATGGACTATTACTCCATTGTTTGGGGTGCCGAAGTGGGTTCCATGGTTAACAAACCTTGTGGTGCTTTTACATGGTCGGTCTTGCACCATGGCGATTTGGCTGATTCTGGCCGTTTCATCGACTATTACTCCTTTGTTTTGGGGTCGAAGTGGTTTCCATGGTTAACGAACCACGTGGTGCGTTTGCGTGTCGATCATCAACCTTTGGCGAGTTTGGCGGTTCAGCCCGTTCATGGACTTATTACTCCCTGTTTGGGGCCCCAGTGATTTCCATTAGTGTTGAATCACGTAGTGCTGCGTTTACGTTATCGTCATCAACAGCGATTTGGCCATTGGCCTTGGATGTGTACTACGTGGTTTTGGCGATTACGGCCCGTTCCTCGACTATTACTCCTTTGTTTTGGGGTCCGGAGTGGTTTCCATGGTTAATGACCACATGGTGCGTTTACGTGTCGATCATCAACTTTTCATAATTTGGCATTGATTAAGCCCGTTTCTTGGATTATTACTCACGTTTTGGGTCCAGGTGGTTTCCATAGTTATGAACCTGGTCCGCTTATGTGTCGTCGTCAACAGCGGTTTGGCGATTCGGCCCGTTCATGGACTATTACTCTGTTTGGGGTCCAGAAGTGGTTTCCATGGTTAACAAACCACAATGTGCCTTTACGTGTTGGTCGTCAACACAGCGATTTGGCGATTGTGACCCGTTCATGGACTAATACTCACTGTTTTGGGGTCCCGGTGGTTTGCATGGTTATGAACCACGTGGTGCGTTTATGTGTGGTCATCATCAACTTGGCAGTTTTGGCGGTTCAGCCCGTTTCATGGACTATTACTCACTTTTTGGGGTCTGAAGTGGTTTCCATGGTTAACGAACCACAGCATGGTGCATTTCGTATCGATTAATCTTCACTCATGATTTGGCGATTGCGTTCTTGGACTATTACTCCTCTTTGGGGTCGGCGATTTCCATAATTCTTGAACCGTGGAAGTCCGCTTCGTGGTCATCAACAGCGGTTTGGCGATTCAGCGTTTATGGACTATTACTCACTGTGTTTTGGTGTCCGGGTGGTTTCCATGGTTGCTCGAACCCTTTGTTGTGTTTACGTTATCGGTCATCAACAACTGGCGGTTTTGGCGATTCTTGCCGTTCTTGGATTATTACTCCACCGTTTTGGGTGCGAAGTGATTTCCAAATATGAACCAACAAGATGCCGCTTCGTGTCGATGCATCAACCTTTGCAGATTTGGCGATTCTAGGCGTTTCATGGACTATTCTCTCCTCTTTTGGGGTCCGGGTGGTTTCCATAGTTAGCGAACCTGTGGTGTGTTTACGTGTCGATCGTCAACACTTTGGCGAGTTTTGGCGATTCGGCCCGTTCTTGGATTATTACTCACCGTTTTTGGTCTGAGCGATTTCCGTAATTGTTGAACCCCAAGGTTAGCTTCGTGTGGAGTCATCAACCACATGATTTTGGCGATTAGCCGCGTTCATGGACTATTACTCCACTGTTTTGGGGTCCTGTGGTTTCCGGTTATGAACCTGTGTGGTGTGTTCGTGTTGGTTATCAACTTTGGTAGTTTTGGCGATCTGCCGTTCATGGACTATTACTCACTGTTTGGGGTCCAAAGTGGTTTCCATATTGAACCTTGTGGTGCATTCGTTATGGGTCGTCCTTTTCGCGATTTGGCTGATTAAGCCGTTTCATGGACTATTACTCCTTTGTTTGGGTGCAGTGGTTTCCATGGTTATGAACCACAGTGCGTTTATGTCGGTCATCAACCTTTGGAGTTTGGCGGTCTGGCCGTTCATGGACTATTACTCACTTGTTTGGGGTCGTGGTTTCCATGGATGCGCGATCGTAGTGCGTTTACGTGGGTCGTCAACTGCTGGCAATTTGGCGATCGGCCCGTTCTTGATTAATACTCACCGTTTTGGCGATTCGGCCCGTTTCATCGACTATTACTCCTTTGTTTTGGGGTCTTGAAGTGGTTTCCATGGTTAGCGAACCACATGAGTGCCTTTACGTGTGGTCATCACCTTTTCATGAATTTGGCGATTCGGCCGTTTCTTGGATTATTACTCAGCGTTTTTTGGGTCCGGCGATTTCCATAATTTGTTGAACCCAAGGTCCGCTACGTGTCGGTCGTCAACACTGGCAGTTTTAGCGATCTGGCCCGTTCATGGACTATTACTCATTGTTTGGGGTCCGAAGTGGTTTCCATGGTTAACAAACCACGTGGTGCCTTTACGTGTTGATGCATCAACACGAGCCAGTTTTTGGCCGATTGTGGCCCGTTTCATGGACTAATACTCACTTTGTTTTGGGGTCCCAGTTGGTTTCCATGGTTAATGAACCGTGGTGTGCGTTTACGTGTCGATCGTCAACTTGGCGATTTCATGATTCGGCCCGTTCATGGACTATTACTCACTTTTTGGGGTCCGGTGGTTTCCATGGTTAACGAACCACATGGTGAATTTACGTGTCGGTCGTCAACACTTTCATGATTTTGGCGATTCGGCCCGTTCTTGGATTATTACTCACTCTTTTGGGGTCGAGGCGATTTCGTAATTCTTGAACATAAGGTCCTTCGTGTCGGTCATCAACATTGCGATTTGGTGGATTCTGCCCGTTCATGGACTATTACTCACTGTTTGGTGTCCGGGTGGTTTCCGTGTTACGAACCATGGTGTGTTTACGTGTCGATCGTCAACCACATGCGAGTTTTGACGATTCGGCCCGTTCTTGGATTATTACTCACCGTTTGGTCCCGAGCGATTCCATAATTATTGAACCAAGATCCACTTACGTGTCGATTAAATCTTTCTTGGCGATTTTGGTGATTCGCCGTTTCATGGACTATTACTCCACTGTTTTGGGGTCGGTGGTTTCCATGAACGAACCCTATGGTGTGTTTACGTGTCGGTCGTCAACGAACGGCAATTTTGGCGATTGGCCCGTTTGGATTATTACTCACCGTTTTGTACAAGTGATTTCCATATTTGAACCCCAAGGTTAAACACATGTCGGTCGTCAACATGCGTTTGGCGGTGTGGCCGTTCATGGACTATTACTCCTTTGTTTTGGGGTCCCAGTGGTTTGCATGGTTAACGAACCACGTGGTGTGTTTACGTGTTGGTCGTCAACCTTTGGCGATTTTGGCGATTACGGCCCGTTCATGGACTATTACTCACTGTTTGGGGTCCGAAGTGGTTTCCATAGTTAATGAACCTGTGGTGCATTTATTCGTGTCGGTCGTCAACACTTCGCGGTTTGGCGATTACGGCCCGTTTCGCCGACTATTACTCACTGTTTGGTGTGCGAAGTGGTTTCCATGGTTAACGAACCACATAGTGCGTTTATGTGTCGGTCATCCTTTCATGATTTTGGCGATCGCCCGTTTCATGGACTATTACTCACATTTTGGGGTCCGTGGTTTCATAGTTTACGAATCACGGTGCGTTTCGTCGGTCATCAACAACGGCAATTTTGGCGATTCGGCCGTTCTTGATTATACTCACCATTTTGGCGATTACGGCGTTTGATCGACTATTACTCCTTTGTTTGGGGTCTTGAAGTGGTTTCCATGGTTAACGAACCTGTGGTGCCTTTACGTGTCGATCGTCAACTTTCTAGCGATTTTGGCGATTCTGGCCCGTTTCTTGGATTATTACTCAGCGTTTTTGGGTCCGGCGATTTCCATAATTGTTGAACCCAAAGTCCGCTTCGTGTCGATCGTCAACGCGGCGAGTTTGGCGATTAGCCCGTTCATGGACTATTACTCGCTTGTTTTGGGTCCCGAGTGGTTTCCATGGTTAACAAACCATGTGGTGCCTACGTGTTGGTCATCAACACAGGCAGTTTTGGCCGATTGTGGCCCGTTTCATGCACTAATACTCACTATTTTGGGGTCCGAAGTGGTTTCCATGGTTAACGAACCACAGTGTGCGTTTATGTAGCGTTCGTCAACACTTCGCAGATTGGCGATTAAGCCCGTTTCATGGACTATTACTCACTGTTTTTGGGGTGCGAAGTGGTTTCCATGGTTACTTGAACCACATGGTGCCATTACGTGTCGGTCATCAACACTCATGCGTTTGGTAGAGTCTGGGCCGTTCTTGGATTATATACTCACTCTTTTGTGGGCTCGGCGATTTCCATAATTCTTGAACCGCCAGGAATCCGCTTACGTGTCGATTAATAACCGCTGGCAGTTTTGGCGATTCATCCCGTTCATGGACTATTACTCCTTGTTTTGTTGTCGAGTGGTTTCCATGGTTAACGAACCACGTGGTGCCTGTTCGTGTTGGTCAACCTTTGGCAGTTTTAACGATTGTGGCCCGTTTCTTGGATTATTACTCACGTTTTGGGGTCCCGGCGATTTCCATAATTGTTGAACCTCAAGATGCATTGTAGTCGATCATCAACCTTTGGCGGATTTGGCGATTCTAGCCGTTTCATGGACTATTACTCCTTTGTTTGGGGTCCGGGTGGTTTCCATGGTTAATGAACCACGTGGTGTGTTTACGTGTTGGTCATCAACAGCTTGGTATTTTGGCGGTCTGGCCCGTTTCATGGACTATTACTCCTTTGTTTTGGGGTCCGGGTGGTTTCCATGGTTAGCGAACCACATGGTGTGTTTACGTGTTGGTCATCAAACTTTGGTGAGTTTAGCGATCGCCCGTTTCATGGACTATTACTCGCTGTTTTGGGGTGCCAAGTGGTTTCCATGGTTAACGAACCTGTGGTGCATTTAAGTGTCGATCGTCAACACTCGCGGTTTGGCGATTAAGCCCGTTCGCCGACTATTACTCATTGTTTTGGGGTCCAAAGTGGTTTCCATGGTTAACGAACCCTGTGGTGCCTTTACGTGTCGATCGTCAACAACTTGCAGATTTGGCGATTACGGCCCGTTCTTGGACTTATACTCACGTGTTTTTGGGTCCCGGCGATTTCCATGGTTGTTGAACACCAAGGTGCGTTTACGTGTCGATCATCCTTTTTGCGATTTGGCGATTCGGCCCGTTTCTTGGACTATTACTCGCTGTTTTGGGGTCCGAAGTGGTTTCCATGGTTAAAGAACCTGTGGTGCATTGGCGTGTTGATCATCAACCTTTGGCGATTTTGGCCGATTCTGGCCCGTTTATGGACTAATACTCCTTGTTTTGGGTCCCAAGTGGTTTCCATGGTTAACGAACTACGTGAGTGTGTTTACGTGTTCGGTCATCCTTTTTGGTAGTTTTAACCGATTCGCCCGTTTCATGGATTATTACTCACTGTTTTGGGGTCCATAAGTGGTTTCCATGGTTAATGAACCCTGTGGTGCCTCTACGTGTCGATCGTCATTTTCCTGGATTTTGGCGATTAAGCCCGTTGCTCGATTATTACTCACTTTGTTTTGGAGTGCAGCGATTTCCATGATTGTTGATCCTGTGGAGTCGCTTATGTGTCGGTCATCAACTCTTTGGCGATTTTGGCTGATTGTGGCCGTTTCATGGACTACTACTCCTTTTTGGGGTCGAAGTGGTTTCCATGGTTAACGAACCTGTGGTGTGTTTACGTGTTGGTCATCATCAACAACTGGCAGTTTTGGCGATTCTGGCCCGTTCATGGACTATTACTCCTTTGTTTTGGGGTCGAAGTGGTTTCCATGGTTAACGAACCACATGGTGCATTTACATGTCGGTCGTCAACACTAGGCGATTTTGGCGATTCGGCCCGTTCATGGATTATTACTCACTGTTTTGGGGTCGAAGTGGTTTCCATGGTTAATGAACCACATGGTGTGTTTACGTGTCGATCATCAACACTTCGCAGTTTGGCGATTACGGCCCGTTCTTGGATTATTACTCCACTGTTTTGGGGTCCGAAGTGGTTTCCATAGTTAGCAAACCCACATGGTGCATTTACATGTCGGTCGTCAACTTTTCGCGAGTTTGGCGATTCTGGCCCGTTCTTGGTTGTTATTCACCGTTTTTGGGTCTGGCGATTTCCATAATTATTGAACCGCAAGGTTAAGCTTACATGTCGGTCATCAACTTTGGATTTAGTGGAGATTCGGCCCGTTCATGGACTATTACTCACTTGTTTTGGGTGTCGAGTGGTTTCCGTAGTTATGAACCTGTGGTGTGTTTACGTGTTGGTCATCAACCTGCGGTAGTTTTGGCGATTCTCGGCCCGTTCATGGACTATTACTCACTTTTTTTGGGTCTCGTGGTTTCCATGGTTAACGAACCTTGTGGTGCATTTACGTGTGGATCATCAACTGCTCGCAGTTTTGGCGATTGTGGCCCGTTTCATCGACTATTACTCCTTTGTTTTGGGGTCCGGGTGGTTTCCATGGTTATTGAACCTCGTGAATGCGTTTACGTGTCGATCGTCAACAACTTTCAGTTTTTGCGATCTGGCCCGTTTCATGGACTATTACTCACTGTTTTGGGGTCCCGAAGTGGTTTCCATAGTTAACGAACCCTGTGGTGCGTTCTGTGGTCGATCAACAACGGCAATTTTGGCGATTCTGCCGTTTTGGATTATTACTCACCGTTTCTGCGATTCGCGTTTCATGGACTATTACTCACTTTGTTTTTTGGAGTGCAAAGTGGTTTCCATGGTTAGCGAACCACTTGTATGCCTTACGTTATTCGATCGTAAACCTTTTCACCAATTTTGGCCATTACTGCCCGTTTCTTGGATTATTACTCGGGTTTTTGGGTCGAAGCGATTTCCATAATTGTTGAACCCCAAGGTCCGCTTACGTGTCGATCATCAACAACGGCGATTTTGGCGATTACTGCCCGTTCATGGACTATGACTCAGCTGTTTTGGGGTCCGAAGTGGTTTCCATGGTTAACAAACCATGGTGCCTTCATGTTGATCAATCAACACGAGCGCGTTTTAGCGATTGTGGCCGTTTCATGGACTAATACTCCTTTGTTTTGGGGTCCCGAGTGGTTTCCATGGTTAGCGAACCACAGAGTGCGTTTACATATGGTTCATCAACCTTTGGCGGTTTTGCGATTACGGCCCGTTTCATGGACTATTACTCCTTTGTTTGGGGTCCGAAGTGGTTTCCATGGTTAACGAACCACATGGTGCATTTACGTGTCGATCGTCAACTTCATGGTGTTGGCGATCTCGCCGTTCTTGAATTGTTACTCACTCTTTTGGGGTCGAGCGATTTCCATAATTCTTGAACGCATGGTCCGCTTACGTGTCGATCGTCAACTTCTTTGGCAGTTTTAGTGGGTTACGGCCCGTTCATGGACTATTACTCACTGTTTTGGTGTCCGGTGGTTTCCGTGGTTAACGAACCTGTGGTGTGTTCACGTGTCGATCATCAACAGGCAGTTTGGCGATTCAGCCCGTTCTTGGACTATTACTCCTTTTTTGGGGTCCGGGAGTGCTTTCCATAGTTAACGAACCCTATGGTGTGTCGATCGTCAACAGCATTTTGCGGTTTTGCCGTTCTTGGATTATTACTCACGTTTTGGGTCTGAAGTGATTTCCATAATTATTGAACCCCAAAGTTAGCTTACATGTGGATCGTCAACTTTTGGCGGTTTGGCGATTGTGGCCCGTTCATGGACTATTACTCCACTGTTTTGGGGTCCGAGTGGTTTCCATAGTTGCGAACCACATGGTGTGTTTTACGTGTTGGTCGTCAACCTTTGGTAGTTTTAGCGATTCTGGCCCGTTTCATGGACTATTACTCCTTTGTTTTGGGTCCGAAGTGGTTTCCATGGTTAACGAACCTTGTGGTGCATTTACGTGTCGATCATCAACACTTTCGCGATTTTGGCGATTACTGGCCCGTTCGCCGCCGACTACTCACTGTTTTTGGGGTGCGAAGTGGTTTCCATGGTTAACGAACCACGTAGTGCGTTTACGTGTCGTCGTCAACACTGGTGGTTTTGGCGATTCGGCCCGTTCATGGACTATTACTCAGTGTTTTGGGGTCGAAGTGGTTTCCATGGTTAACGAATCTTGCGTAGTGCGTTTACGTGTGGGTCGGCAACTGCTTGGCAATTTTGGCGATTCTGGCCATTCTTGATTATTACTCACCGTTTTGGCGATTCGGCCCGTTTCATGGACTATTACTCTTTGTTTTGGGGTCGAGTGGTTTCCATGGTTAACGAACCACATGGTGCCTTCGTACCGATCATGTCAACACTTTAGTTTTGGCGATTATGGCCCGTTCTTGGATTATTACTCAGCGTTTTGGGTCCCAGCGATTATAGTGTTGAACCCCAAGTTAAGCACGTGTCGATCGTCAACAGCTTTGGCGATTTTGGCGGTCGCCCGTTCATGGACTATTACTCCTTTGTTTTGGGGTCCATAAGTGGTTTCCATGGTTAACGAACCTTGTTCGCGATTTTGGCGATTACTCATTTTTGGGGTCGAAGTGGTTTCCATGGTTAACAAACCTTGTGGTGCAGTTTTGGCGGTTCTTGGACTCCACTGTTTTGGTCGAAGTGGTTTCCATTGTTGAATCCTGTAGTGCGTTTACGTGTCGGTCATCCTTTGGCAATTTTGGCGATTCGGCCCGTTTCTTGGATTATTACTCACCGTTTTGGCGATTCTGCCGTTCATCGACTATTACTCCTTTTGTTTGGGGTCGAACTGGTTTCCATGGTTATGAACCTGTCGTGCCTTTCGTGTCGGTCATCCTTTTCATAATTTTGGCGATTCTGGCCCGTTTCTTGGATGATTACTCAGCGTTTTGGGTCGGCGATTTCCATAATTGTTGAACCCAAGGTCGTTTACGTGTAGGTCATCAACCTTTGGCAGTTTTGGCGATTCTGCCCGTTCATGGACTATTACTCGCTGTTTTGGGGTCCGAAGTGGTTTCCATGGTTAACGAACCACTGTGGTGCCATTCGTGTTCGTCATAAATATTTTCGCGATTTTGGTCGGTTCTTGGCGCCCGTTTCTTGGATTATTACTCACCGTTTTTGGGTCCCAGTGGTTTCCATGGTTCTTGAACCTACTGTGGTGCGTTCACGTGTCGGTCATCAACATTGGCAGTTTTGGCGATTCGGCCCGTTTCATGGACTATTACTCCACTGTTTTGGGGTCCGGAGTGGTTTCCATGGTTACTGAACCACATGTGGTGCATTTACGTGTCGATCAACCTTTGGCGGTTGTGGCGATCTGGCCCGTTTCTTGGATTATTACTCACCGTTTTGGTCCGGCGATTTCCATGGTATTGAACCCAAGATCCGCTTACATAACGATCATCAACAACATGGCAGTTTTGGCGATTCTGGCCGTTTCATGGACTATTACTCACTGTTTTGGGGTCCCGGAGTGGTTTCCATGGTTAACGAACCCTGTGGTGTGTTTACGTGTTGGTCATCAACACTGGTAGTTTTGGCCGATTCTGGCCCGTTTCATGGACTATTACTCCTTTGTTTTGGGGTCTGGTGGTTTCCATGGTTAACGAACCACGTGGTGTGCTTTCATGTTGTTCAAATCATGACCTTGTGGTAGTTTGGTTGATTGTGGCAAGTTTCATGGACTATTACTCACTGTTTGGGGTCCCGAAGTGGTTTCCATGGTTAACGAACCTTGTGGTGCATTTACGTGTCGGTCATCAACACTCGCAGTTTTGGCCGATTCTGGCCCGTTTCATCGACTATTACTCACTGTTTTGGGGTGCCGAAGTGGTTTCCATGGTTAACGAACCCTGTGGTATCTTTACGTGTCGGTCATCAACTTTTCATGAGTTTTGGTGATTCTGCCCGTTCTTGGATTATTACTCGGCGTTTTGGGTCCGGCGATTTCCATAATTGTTGAACCCCAAGGTCCGCTTACGTGTCGGTCATCAACACTGGCAGTTTTGGCCGATTCTGGCCCGTTTCATGGACTATTACTCGCTGTTTTGGGGTCCCGAAGTGGTTTCCATGGTTAACAAACCCTGTGGTGCCTTTACATGTTGGTCATCAACATAGGCAGTTTTGGCCGATTGTGGCCCGTTTCATGGACTAATACTCACTGTTTTGGGGTCCCCGAGTGGTTTCCATGGTTAACGAACCACATAGTGCGTTTACGTGTCGGTCATCTACATTGGCAGTTACGGCGATTCGGCCCGTTCATGGACTATTACTCCTGTGTTTTGGGGTCCGAAGTGGTTTCCATGGTTAATGAACCCTGTGGTTCCTTTACGTGTCGATCATCAACACTTTCATGATTTTGGCGATTCGGCCCGTTCTTGGATTATTACTCACTCTTTTGGGTCCGGCGATTTCCATGCTTATGAACCGCGCAGTCGCTTACGTGTCGATCATCAACCTTTGGCGATTTTGGCGATTGATGGCCCTTTCATGGACTATTACTCCTGTTTTGGGGTCCGAGTGGTTTCCATGGTTGAACCAACCACTGGTGTGTTTACGTGTCGGTCATCGTGCTGTGGCAGTTTTGCCGATTCGGCCCGTTTCATGGACTATTATTCCTTGTTTTGGGGTCGAAGTGGTTTCCATGGTTGTTGAACCACAAGGTGCATTTTATGTGGATCATCAACACTGGCGTTTTTGGCGATTACGGCCCGTTCATGGACTATTACTCACTTTGTTTTGGGGTGCTGAGTGGTTTCCATAGTTAGCGAACCACTGTGGTGCCTTTGTGTCGGTCATCAACACTTTCGCAGTTTTAACGATTCTGGCCCGTTCTTGGATTATTACTCCTTGTTTTTGGGTCTGAGTGATTTCCATAATTTTGAACCTTAAGGTCCGTTTCCGTGTCGGTCGTCAACCTTGGCGATTTGGCGATTCGGCCCGTTTCATGGACTATTACTCCTTTGTTTTGGGGTGCGGTGGTTCCGCCAGTTAACGAACCTTGTAGTGCGTTACGTGTCCGATCATCCTTGGCAGTTTGGCGATTATGGCGATTCATGGACTAATACTCCTTATTTTGAGGTCCCAGTGGTTTCCATGGTTAACGAACCACGGCGATGCGTTTACGTGTCGATCATCAACTGCGCTTAATTTTGGCGGGTCACAGCCCGTTCTTGAATTATTACTCACCGTTTTGGTGATTCTAGCCGTTTCGCCGAACTATTACTCCTTTGTTTTGGGGTGCCGGTGGTTTCCATGGTTATGACGAACCTGTCGTGCCTTACATGTCGATCATCAACGCATCGCGATTTTGGCGATTCTGGCCGTTTCTTGAATTATTACTCAGCGTTTTTTTGGGTCCGGCGATTTCCATAATTGTTGAACCCCAAGGTCGCTTCGCGTTGCCGGGTCATCAACACAACGGCAGGTTTGGCGATTCGGCCCATTTCATGGACTATTACTCGCTGTTTTGGGGTCCCGAAGTGGTTTCCATGGTTAACAAACCTTGTGGTGCCTTTACGTGTTGGTCATCAACACAGGCAGTTTTGACCGATTGTGGCCCGTTTCATGCACTAATACTCCTTTTTTTGGGGTCCGAGTGGTTTCCATGGTTACTGAACCACGTAGTGCGCGTATGTATCGATTCATTTCAACAGCAGTTTTGGCGATTAAGCCCGTTCATGGACTATTACTCCACTGTTTGGGGTCCGAAGTGGTTTCCAGTTAACGAACCACATGGTGCGTTCGTGTCGGTCGTCAACACTGCAGTTGTGGCGAATCTGGCCCGTTCTTGGATTATTTACTCACTCTTTTGGGGTCGGCGATTTCCATAATTCTTGAACCGCAAAGTGCACTTACATATCCGGTCATCAACACTTTGGCGATTTAGTCGATTCTAGCCCGTTTCATGGACTATTACTCCTTTGTTTTGGGGTCGGGAGTGGTTTCCATGGTTTACGACCACACCATGTGTTTACGTGTCGATCGTCAACTTTGGCGTTTTGGGCGATTAAGCCCGTTCTTGGATTATTACTCACCGTTTTGGGTCTGACGATTTTCATAATTATTGAACCCGAAGGTTCCGCTTACGTGTCGATCATCAACCTTTGCGGTTTGTTCGATTCAGCCCGTTTCATGGACTATTACTCCTTTGTTTTGGGTTCGGAGTGGTTTCCATAGTTAACGAACTTCATGGTTGTGTTCGTGTTGGTCGTCAACCTTTGGTAGTTTTAACCGATTGTGGCCCGTTTCATGACTATTACTCACTGTTTTGGGGTCGGGAGTGATTTCCATAGTTAACGAACCACATGGTGTGTTCGCGTGTTGTTCATCAACCTTTGGCGGTTTGGCCGATTCGGCCCGTTTCGCCGACTATTACTCACTTTGTTTTGGGGTGTGAAGTGGTTTCCATGGTTATTGAACCTTGTGGTGCCATTAAGTGTCGATCATCAACACTTTCGCGGTTTTGCGATTCGGCCCGTTTCTTGGATTATTACTCGGCATTTTTGGTCCGGCGATTTCCATAATTGTTGAACCTAAGGTCGCTTATGTGTCGGTCGTCAACTTTGGCAGTTTTGGCGATTCAGCCCGTTCATGGACTATTACTCGCTGTTTTTTGGGGTCGAAGTGGTTTCCATGGTTAACGAACCTGTGGTGCCTTTACGTGTCGGTCATCAACACTTTCGCGGTTTGGCGATTAAGCCCGTTCTTGGATTATTACTCACTGTTTTGGGTGTCCCGGCGATTTCCATAGTTGTTGAACCACATGGTGTGTTTATGTGTGCGATCATCCTTGCTTTGGCGGTTTGGCCGATTCTGGCCGTTCATGGACTATTACTCCTTGTTTTGGGGTCCGGTGGTTTCCATGGTTAAAGAACCTTATGGTGCCTTCGTGTTGGTCATCAACTTTTGGCAGTTTTGGCCGATCTGGCCCGTTTCATGGACTAATACTCACTGTTTTGGGGTCTCCCGGTGGTTTCCATGGTTAAAGAACCACGTAGTGCGTTTACGTATCGGTCATCAACCTTGGCAGGTTTGGTCGATTCGGCCCGTTTCATGGATTATTACTCACTGTTTTGGGGTCCATAAGTGGTTTCCATGGTTAACGAACCATGTGGTTCCTTTACGTGTCGATCATCAACAACTGCAGTTTTGGCGATTCGGGCCCGTTCTTGGATTATTCTTGACGTTTTGGGTCGGACGATTTCCATAATTGTTGAACCAAGTCCGCTTACGTGTCGGTCGTCACCTTTGGCAGTTTTGGCTGATTGTAGCCCTTTCATGGACTATTACTCACTGTTTTGGGGTCCGGGTGGTTTCCATGAGTTAGCGAACCACATGGTGTGTTTACGTGTCGGTCATCAACATCGCAATTTTGGCCGATTCTGGCCCGTTTCATGGACTATTACACCTTGTTTTTGGGTCCGAAGTGGTTTCCATCAACAACTTGGTGTTTTTGGAGGATTCTTGGCAATTTTTTTGAACCGATTTCCATAACCGTTTTTTTGAACATAGTTTTTGAACCCACAGGTTGCATTACGTGTCGATCGTCAACACTTTCGCGGTTTGGCGATTCTGGCCCGTTCATGGACTATTACTCCTTTGTTTTGGGGTGCGAAGTGGTTTCCATTATTACGAACCACATGGTGTGCCTTTACGTGTCGGTCATCAACACTTTGGTAGTTTGGCCGATTCTGCCCGTTTCTTGGATTATTACTCCACTGTTTGGGGTCCGAAGCGATTTCCATAGTTATTGAACCTTGAGGTCCGTTTACATGTCGGTCATCAACTTTTCATGATTTTGGCGATTCTGGCCGTTTCATGGACTATTACTCACACTGTTTGGGGTCGAAGTGGTTTCCATGGTTAGCGAACCACGTGGTGCCTTTACGTGTTGGTCATCAACAACTGGCGATTTTGGCGATTCGGCCCGTTCATGGACTATTACTCACTGTTTTTGGGTCCGAGTGGTTTCCATGGTTAACGAATCCGTGAGTGCGTTCACGTGTCGGTCGTCAACTGCTTGCAATTTTGGCGGATTCTGGCCCTTTTCTTCGATTATTACTCATCAGTTTGGCCGATTCTGGCCGTTCGCCGACTATTACTCGCTGTTTTGGGGTGCGAAGTGGTTTCCATGGTTATGAACCTTATGGTGCCTTTACATGTGGGTCATCAACACTTTCGCAATTTTGGCCGATTCGGCCCGTTTCTTGGATTATTACTCACGTTTTTGGGTCGGCGATTTCCATAATTGTTGAACCCAAGGTCCGCTTACGTGTCGATTAACCAACCTTTGGCGGGTTTGGCGATTACGGCCCATTCATGGACTATTACTCCTTGTTTTGGGGTCCGAAGTGGTTTCCATGGTTAACAAACCTTGTGTGCCTTTACGTGTTGGTCGTCAACCTGGCGATTTTATTGGGTGTGGCCCGTTCATTGCACTAATACTCCTTGTTTTGGGGTCCCGAGTGGTTTCCATTGTTAACGAACCACATGGAGTGCGTTTATGTATGCGTTCAACACTTGTGAGTTTGGCGATTCTGGCCCGTTTCATGGACTATTACTCACTGTTTTGGGGTCCCAAGTGGTTTCCATGGTTAACGAACCCTGTGGTGCATTTACGTGTCGGTCATCAACACTCGCAGTTTTGGCTGATCTGGCCCGTTTCTTGAATTATTTACTCACTCTTTTGGGGTCCCGAGGCGATTTCCATAATTCTTGAACCGCAAGGTCTGCTTACGTGTCGGTCATCAACACTGGCAGTTTTGGTCGATTCTGTCCCGTTTCATGGACTATTACTCACTGTTTTGTTGTCCCGGAGTGGTTTCCGTGGTTAACGAACCCTGTGGTGTGTTTATGTGTCGGTCATCAACACTGGCAGTTTTGGACGATTCTGGCCCGTTTCTTGGATTATTACTCACCGTTTCGGGTCCCGAAGCGATTTCCATAATTCTTGAACCCAAGATCCGCTTACGTGTCGGTCATCAACACTGGCAGTTTTGGCCGATTCTAGCCCGTTTCATGGACTATTACTCACTGTTTTGGGGTCCGGAGTGGTTTCCATGGTTAACGAACCCTATGGTGTGTTTACGTGTCGGTCATCAACACTTGGCAGTTTTGGCCGATTCTGGCCCGTTTCATGGACTATTATTCCTTTGTTTTTTGGTCCGGAGTGGTTTCCATGGTTAACGAACCCTGTGGTTGTGTTTCGTGTTGTTCATCAACCTTTGGCGGTTTTGGCGATTCGGCCGTTTCATGGACTATTACTCCTTTGTTTTGGGTCCCGGTGGTTTCC
>JAHHZJ010010024.1:0-29378 GCA_021437245.1 Aegilops speltoides
AAGACCAAGACAGTGAGGCGGCATGGAGGAGTCATCGTGGAGCCCAAGGCAGCGTCATCGCGATGCCTTTGGCAAAAGACCAACTTTAGTCGGGATAACATACTAGGTGTTCCCCTTCAAAATGGCCATTGTTGGCGCCCTTACCGCTCAATATTTTGGAAGAGGACCAGGGGCCTCTATAAATAAGACTAGCCACCTCGGAGGAAGCGGAGACGGATCGAGTGCTCATTAGACCGATGGCGATTGAACTTACCCAAGCAGTTCATGCTTTCAGCTCAGAACACCTCTCATGAGGCTGTTCATCCTTTATCTTTTATTCATCATCAGCCCTTGAGGCAATCCACCACACCACACACTAGAGTAGGGTATTACACCAGCGGTGGCCCGAACCAGTATAGATCTTGTGTCCCTCGTGTTGCCCATCGTTTTAGCTTAGATTCTCGTGAGGCGATCGGACGTGGATCGGTGGGGAAGATCTTCGTGCACACCAAAGTTGAACCTTAAAGTGCAAGACCCAATATCAGACATTTGGCGCTCTAGGTAGGGAGTGCGGAGCTCTCCTTCCATCGACCCATTCTCCATCGGCACGTAATCGTCTCAACGTATCTATAATTTTGATTGTTCCATGCTATTATATTACCCCTTTTGGATGTTTATGTGCTTTATTTTACACATTTATATCATTTTGGGACTAACCTACCAACGGGAGGCCCAGCCCGTATTCTTTGTTTTTGCCTATTTGATATTCAAAGAAAAGGAATATCAAGCGAGTCCAAGCGGAATGAAACCTTGGGAGCATAATTTTTGGAGCGAACGTGATCGGAGGACTTATAGTGCAAGTCAAGGCGTCAAGGCTCCCACGAGATAGGAGGTCGCCCTGTCTCGTGGGCCCCTCGAGCATTCACCGGCGTACTTCTTCCTCCTATATAAGCCTACATACCCCAAAAACATCCGAGGAAGCGAATGAGCACAATTTCCACCGTAACATACATGTATCCATGAGATATCATCTTGGAGCCTTAAATCGACACTATCTTGGGAGGGAATCGACCATGGAGGCTTCTACATCAACATCCTTGCCCCTCAGATGAGTTGTGAGTAGTTTACCACAGACCTCACGGGTCCATAGTTATTAGCTAGATGGCTTCTTCTCTCTTTTGGATCTCAATACAATGTTACTTCCCCTCTCTTGTGGAGATCTATTCGATGTAAACTCTTTTTGCGGTGTGTTTGTCGAGGTCCAATGAATTGTGGGTTTATGATCAAGTTTATCTATGAATAATATTGGAATCTTCTCTGAATTCTTTTATGTATGATTGAGTTATCTTTGCAAGTCTCTTCGAATTATCAGTTTGGTTTGGCCTACTAGATTGATCTTTCTTGCCATGGGAGAAGTGCTTAGCTTTGGGTTCAATCTTGCGGTGTCCTTACCATGTGAGAAAGGGTTGCAAAGCACGTATTGTATTGTTGCCATCGAGGATAACAAGATGGGGTTTATATCATATTGCTTGAGTTTATCCCTCTACATCATGTCATCTTGCTTAATCGTTACTCTGTTCTTATGAACTTAATACTCTAGATCACGAGGCGAGGAGTCGGTCGATGTGTGGAGTAATAGTAGTAGATCTGACGCGAGTCGGTCTACTTATTTGCGGACGTGATGCCTATATACATGATCATGCCTACATAATCTCATAATTATTAGCTTTTCTATCAATTGCTTTCGACGATAATTTGTTCACCTTTGTAATACTTATGCTATCTTGAGAGGGCCACTAGTGAAACTTATGGCCCCAGGTCTATCTCTTATCATATTTGCTTCAATCTACTTTTATTTGCATCTTTACTTTTTGCATCTATATTATAAAATACCAAAAATATATTTATCTTATCTTAATATCTTTATTAGATCTCACTTTACGTAAGTGGCCGTGAAGGATTGACAACCCCTTTATTGCGTTGGTTGCGAGTTCTCGGTTTGTTTGTGTAGGTGTGTGGGACTGTTGGGGAGCGTAGTAATTTCAAAAATTTCCTCGCACACGCAAGATCATGGTGATGCATAGCAGCGAGAGGAGAGTGTTGTCTACATACCCTTGTAGACCCGAAGCGGAGCGATCTGGCGTAGAGGAAGTAGTCGTCGTTCTCCTCGCGATCCGACCGATCCGGCGCCGTTACTCCGGCGCCCCGAGTTCTTGACACGTACAGCTCGATGGCGTCCCTCGTACTCGATCCAGCGAGTGTCGAGGAGAGTTTCGTCGACCTGACGGCGTGGTGGCGATCTTGATGTTTCACGGCGCGGGCTTCGCCTAAGCTTTGACGGTATGACCGAGGTGGAATATGGTGGAGGGGCGCGCTGCGGCTAAGAGCGATCCGTAGATCAAACTTGTGTGTTCTAGGGTGCCCCCTGCCCCGTATATAAAGGAGGGAGGGGGGGGCGGCCGGCCTAGAGAGGCGTGGGAGGAGTCCTACTCCCAGGGAGTAGGACTCCCCCCAATCCTAGTTGGAATAGGATTGGGGGGGGGGAGAGAGAGAGGGGCGGCCCCCCTCCTGTCCTATTAGGACTGGGGGGGAGGCGTGACCACCACCTGGCTGGCCCTCCTCTCTCTCCTCGAGGCCCACTAAGGCCCATTTACCCCCGGGGGTTCGGTAACCTCCGGTACTCGGTAAATTCCTGTTTTCACGGAACCATTCGAACTCAAACATAGGCTTCAATATATCAATCTTTATGTCTCGACCATTTGAGACTCCTCGTCATGTCCGTGATCACATCAGGGACTCGAACTTCTTGGTACATCAAAATACATAAACTCATAATAAGCATCATGAAACCTTAAGCGTGCGGACCCTACGGTTCGAGAACAATGTAGACATGACCTAGAACTATTCTCGGTCAATAACCAATAGCGGGACCTGGATGCCCATATTGGTTCCTACATATTCTCTGAAGATCTTTATCGGTCGGACCGCATAACAACATCGTTGTTCCCTTTGTCATCGGTATGTTACTTGCGAGATTCGATCGTCGGTATCAATACCTAGTTCAATCTCGTTACCGGCAAGTCTCTTTACTCGTTCCGTAATACATCATCTCACAACTAACTCATTAGTTGTAGTGCTTGCAAGGCTTGATGATGTGCATTACGAGAGGGCCAGAGATACCTCTCCGAGCAATCGGAGTGACAAAACCTAATCTCGAAATCGCCAACCCAACATCGCCTTTGGAGACACTGTAGTACTCCTTTATAATCACCCGATTCGTTGTGGCGTTTGGTAGCACCAAAGTGTTCCTCCGGTAAGCAGGAGTTGCATAATCTCATAGTTACGAGGAACATGTATAAGTCATGGATAAAAGCGGTAGCAACATACTAAGCGATCGTGTGCTAAGCTAATGGAATGGGTCATGTCAATCAGATCATTCTACTAATGATGTGACCTTGTTAATCAAATAACAACTCTTTGTTCATGGTTAGGAAACATAACCATCTTTGATTAACAAGCTAGTCTAGTAGAGGCATACTAGTGACATGTTGTTTTGTCTATGCATTCACACATGTATCATGTTTCGGTTAATACAATTCTAGCATGAATGATAAACATTTATCATGAAATAAGGAAATAAATAATAACTTTATTATTGCCTCTAGGGCATATTTCCTTGATCTCCCACTTGCACTAGAGTCAATAATCTAGATTACATAGTAATGATTCTAACACCCATGGAGTCTTGGTGCTGATCATGTTTTGCTCGTGGAAGAGGCTTAGTCAGCAGTGCGCAACATTGAGATCCGTATGTATCTTGCAAATCTCTATGTCTCCCACGGACTAAGTCCGGATGGAATTGAGCGTCTCTTGATGTGCTTGGTCCTCTTGTGAAATCTGGATTCCTTTGCTAAGGCAATTGCTCGATATTGTCACGAAGATTTTCATTGGACCCGATGCACTAGGTATGACACCTAGATGGGATATGAACTCCTTCATCCAGACTCCTTCATTAGCTGCTTCGAAGCTGCTATGTACTCCGCTTCACATGTAGATCCCTTCTGACGCTTTGTTTAGAACTGCACCAAGCTGGCAGCTCCTCCGTTTAGTGTAAATCGTATCCGGTCTGCGATTTAGAATCGTCCGGATCGGTGTCAAAACTTGCATCAGCGTAACCGTTCGATGAGCTCTTTGTCACCTCCATATCTGAAAACATATCCTTAGTCCTTTTCGGTATTTGGGATGTTCTTGACCGCTGTCGATGATCCACTCTGGATTACTTTGGTACCTCCTGCTAGGCTTATAGCAAGGCACACATCAGGTGCGGTACACAGCATTGCATACATGATAGAGCCTATGGCTGAAGCATAGGAACATCTTTCATTTTCTCTCTATCTTCTGCGGTGGTGGGCATTGAGTCTTACTCAACTTCACACCTTGTAACACAGGCAAGAACCCTTTCTTTGCTTGATCCATTTGAACTTCTTCAAAATTTTGTCAAGGTATGTGCTTTGTGAAAGTCAATTAAGCGTCTTGATCTA
This sequence comes from Aegilops speltoides, assembly GCA_021437245.1. Lineage (NCBI taxonomy): Eukaryota > Viridiplantae > Streptophyta > Magnoliopsida > Poales > Poaceae > Aegilops > Aegilops speltoides. The sequence goes on from JAHHZJ010010024.1 coordinate 4,521, forward strand.
TCTCTATAGATCTTAATGCCCAATATGTAAGCAGCTTCACGAGGTCTTTCATTGAAAAACTCTTATTCAAGTATCCTTTATGCTATCCGAAATTCTATATCATTTCCGATCAGCAATATGTCATCTACATATAATATCAGAAATGCTCTGAGCTCCACTCACTTTCTTGTAAATCTGAGGCTTCTCCAAAAGTGCATACAAACCCAAATCTTTGATCACACTATCAAGCGTTTATTCTAACTCGAGATGCTTGCACGGTCCATAGATGGATCATTGGAGCTTGCACACTTTGTTAGCTCCTTTGGATCGATAAAACCTTACGGTTGCATCATATACAACTCTTCTTCGAAATCCATTCAGGAATGCGGTCTTTACATCCATTTGCCAAATTTCATAATCATAAAATCGGCAATTGCTAACATGATTGAGACGGACTTAAGCATCGCTTCTGGTGAGAAGGTCTCATCGTAGTCAATCCCTTGAACTTGTCGAAAACCCTTTGCGACAAGTCGAGCTTTATAAACGATAACATTACCGTCGTCGTCGGTCTTCTTCTTGAAGATCCACTTGTTTTCTATTGCTTGCCTACCCTCGGGCAAGTCAACCAAAATCCATACTTTGTTTTCATACATGGATCCCATCTCAGATTTCATGGCCTCAAGCCATTTTGCGAATCTGGGCTCACCATCGCTTCTTCATAGTTCGTAGGTTCATCATGATCTAGTAGCATGATTTCGAACAGGATTACCGTACCACTCAGTGCGGATCTTACTCTGGTTGATCTCGAGGTTACGTAGTAACTTGATCGAAGTTTCATGATCAACATCATCAACTTCCTCACTACTTGGTGTAGGTGTCTCGAAACCGGTTTACTGCGACGAACTACTTTCAAGTAAGGGAGAAGGTACTATTACCTCATCAAGTTCCACTTTCCTCCCTCACTTCTTTGAGAGAAACTCCTTCTCTAGAAAGGATCCATTCTTAACAACGAATGTCTTGCCTTGGATCTGTGATAGAAGGTGTACCCAACTGTCTCCTTTGGGTATCCTATGAAGACACATTTCTCCGATTTGGGTTCGAGCTTATCGGGTTGAAGCTTTTCACATAAGCATCGCATCCCCAAACTTTAAGAAAGCGACAACTTTGGTTTCTTGCTAAACCATAGTTCATAAGGTGTCGTCTCAGCAGTTTGACGGTGTTCTATTCAGTGTGAATCGGCCGTCTCTAGAGCATAACCCCAAAGCGATAGCGGTAAATCTGTAAGAGACATCATAGATCGCACCATATCTAGTAAAGTGCGATTCTGACGTTCGGACACACCATTCTGTTGTGGTGTTCGGGTGGCGTGAGTTGAAACTATTCGCATTGTTTCAAATGTAGACCAAACTCGTAACTCAAATATTCACCTCCACGATCGGATCGTAGAAATTTAATTTTCTTATTACGATGATTTTCAACTTCACTCTGAAATTCTTTGAACTTTTCAAATGTTTAGGACTTATGTTTCATTAAGTAGATATACCCATATCTGCTTAAGTCATCTGTGAAGGTGAGAAAATAACGATATCATACGAGCCTCAACATTCATCGGACCACATACATCTGTATGTATGATTTCCAACAAATCTGTTGCTCTCTCCATAGTCGGAGAAGCGGGGTTCTAGTCATCTTGCCCATGAGGCACGGTTACATAAGTGCCAAGTGATTCATAATCAAGTGACTCCAAAAGTCCATCGGTATGGAGTTTCTTCATCGCTTTACACCGATATGACCTAAGCGGCGATTGCCACAAATAAGTTGCACTATCATTATCAACTCTGCATCTTTTGGTTTCAACATTATGAATATGTGTATCACTACTATCGAGATTCATCAAAATAGACCACTCCTCAAGGGTGCATGACCATAAAGATATTACTCATATAAATAGAACAACCATTATTCTCGATTTAAATGAATAACCGTCTCGCATCAAACAAGATCCAGATATAATGTTCATGCTCAGCGCGGGCACCAAATAACAATTATTTAGGTCTAAAACTAATCCGAAGGTAGATGTAGAGGTAGCGTGCCGACCGCGATCACATCGACTTTGGAACCATTTCCCAGCGCATCGTCACCTCGTCCTTTGCGGTGTTAAGCAATCCGTAGTCCTGTTTGAGTTGCAAATATTAGCAGCAGAACCGATATCAAATACCAGTGCTCTGCGAGCTCTAGTAAGGTACACATCAATAACATGTATATCACATATACCTTTGTTCACCTTGCCATCCTTCTTATCCGCCAAATACTTGGGGCAGTTCCGCTTCGGTGACGATCGCTTGCGGTAGAAGCACTCGAGTTTCAGGCTTAGGTCGGACTTGGGTTTCTTCTCTGAGCGACAACTTGCTTGCTGTTCTTCTTGAAGTTCCTTCTTCTTCCCTTTGCCTTTCTTCTTGAAACTAGTGGTCTTATTGACCATCAACACTTGATGCTCCTTCTTGATTTCTACCTCCATGACCTTTAGCATTGCGAAGAGCTCGGTATAGTCTTTACTAACCCTTGCATATTATAGTTCATCACGAAGCCTTTGTAGCTTGGTGGCGGTGATTGAAGAATTACATCAATGACACAATCATCCGGAAGATTAACTCCCAATTGTGTCAAGTGATTGTAGTACCCGGACATTACGAGTATGTGCTCACTAACTAGAACTATTCTCCTCCATCTTGCAGCTATAGAACTTATTGGAGACTTCATATCTCTCAATCCGGGCATTACATTTGGAATATCAACTTCAACTCTGGAACATCTCATATGCTCCATGGCGTTCAAAGCGTCGTTGAAGTCCGGTTCTAAGCCGTAAAGCATGGCACCTTGAACTATAGAGTAGTCATCAGCTTTGCTCGCGGCGTTCTTAACGTCGTCGGTTGCATCGGCGGCAGGCTGGCACCTAGCGGTGCATCGGGGCGTAACTCTTACGTGCAGCAATGAGGATAATCCTCGAGATTCTGGACCCGATCCGTGTAATTGCTACCATCATCTTTCAACTTTGCTTTCTCAAGGAGCGCATTAAAATTCAGCGGAACAACGGCACGAGCCATCTATCTACAATCAAACATAAACAAGCAAGATACTATCGGTACTAAGTTCATGATAAATTTAAGTTCAATTAATCATATTACTTAAGAACTCCCACTTAGAAAGACATCTCTCTAGTCATCTAAGTGATCCGTGATCCAAATCAACTAAACCATAACCGATCATCACGTGAAATGGAGTAGTTTTCAATGGTGAACATCTTATGTTGATCATATCTACTATATGATTCACGCTCGACCTTTCGGTCTCCGTGTTCGAGGCCATATCTGCATATGCTAGGCTCGTCAAGTATAACCGAGTATTCTGCGTGTGCAAAACTGGCTTGCACCCGTTGTAGATGGACGTAGAGCTTATCACCCGATCATCACGTGGTGTGCAGGCACGACGAACTTTGCAGCGGTGCATACTCGGGAGAACACTTCTTGATAATTTAGTGAGAGATCATCTTATAATGCTACCGTCGATCAAAGCAAGATAAGATGCATAAAGGATAAACATCACATGCAAATCAATATAAGTGATATGATATGGTCATCATCATCTTGTGCTTCATGATCTCCATCTTGCGGCACCACCATGATCACCATCGTCACCGGCGCGACACCTTGATCTCCATCGTAGCATCGTTGTCGTCTCGCCAAACTTATGCTTCTCGACTATCGCTACGCTTAGTGATAAAGTAAAGCATTACTGAGCGATGCATTGCATACAATAAGCGACAACCATATGGCTCTGCCGATTGCCGATAACCGGTTACAAAACATGATCATCTCATACAATAAAATATAGCATCACGTCTTGACCATATCACATCACAACATGCCTGCAAAAACAAGTTAGGCGTCCTCTACTTTGTTGTTGCAAATTTTACGTGGCTGCTACGGGCTTAAGCAAGAACCGGTCTCACCTCGCATCAAAACCACAGCGATACTTCGTCAAATAGACTCCGTTTAACCTTCTCAAGGACGGGCGTAGCCTTTTCAGTTCAACTAAAGTGAGAGAGCAGGCACCCACGGTCACCTTTAAGCAGCGAGTGCTCGTGGCGGTGAAACCAGTCTCGCGTAAGCGTCTGGCGTAATGTCGGTGCAGGCGCTTCATCTCACAATACCGCTGAACCAAAGTATGACATCTTTGGTAGGTAGTATGACTTGTATCGCCCACAACTCACTTGTGTTCTACTCGTGCAAAACATCAAACCATAAAAACCTAGGCTCGGATGCCCTTTGTTGGGGAGCGTAGTAATTTCAAAAATTTCCTACGCACGCAAGATCATGGTGATGCATAGCGAGAGGGAGAGTGTTGTCTACATACCCTCGTGACCGAAGCGAGCGATCTGGCGTAGAGGAAGTAGTCGTCGTTCTCCTCGCGATCCGACCGATCCGGCGCCGTTACTCCGGCGCCCCGAGTTCTTGACACCGTACAGCTCGATGGCGTCCCTCGTACTCGATCCAGCCGAGTGTCGAGGAGAGTTTCGTCGACCTGACGGCGTGGTGGCGATCTTGATGTTTCACCGGCGCGGGGCTTCGCCTAAGCTTGCGACGGTATGACCGAGGTGGAATATGGTGGAGGGGCACGCTGCGGCTAAGAGCGATCCGTAGATCAAACTTGTGTGTTCTAGGGTGCCCCCTGCCCCGTATATAAAGGAGGAGGGGGGGGCGGCCGGCCTAAGGAGGCGCGCAGGGAGTCCTACTCCCAGGGGTAGGACTCCCCCTTCCTAGTTGGAATAGGATTGGGGGAGGGGGGAGAGAGAGAGGGGCGCGCCCCTCCTGTCCTATTCGGACTGGGGGGGGAGGGCGTGACCACCCTGGCTGGCCCCTTCTCTTCTCCCTCGAGGCCCACTAAGGCCCATTTACCCCCGGGGGTTCGGTAACCTCCGGTACTCGGTAAATTCCTGTTTTCACGGAACCATTCGAACTCCAAACATAGGCTTCAATATATCAATCTTTATGTCTCGACCATTTGAGACTCCTCGTCATGTCGTGATCACATCCGGGACTCGAACTTCTTGGTACATCAAAATACATAAACTCATAATAAGCATCGCCGAAACCTTAAGCGTGCGGACCCTACGGTTCGAGAACAATGTAGACATGACCTAGAACTATTCTCGGTCAATAACCAACAGCGGGACCTGGATGCCCATATTGGTTCCTACATATTCTCTGAAGATCTTTATCGGTCGGACCGCATAACAACATCGTTGTTCCTTTGTCATCGGTATGTTACTTGCGAGATTCGATCGTCGGTATCAATACCTAGTTCAATCTCGTTACCGGCAAGTCTCTTTACTCGTTCGTAATACATCATCTCACAACTAACTCATTAGTTGTAGTGCTTGCAAGGCTTGATGATGTGCATTACCGAGAGGGCCAGAGATACCTCTCCAGAGCAATCGGAGTGACAAAACCTAATCTCGAAATCGCCAACCCAACATCGCCTTTGGAGACACACTGTAGTACTCCTTTATAATCACCCGATTCGTTGTGACGTTTGGTAGCACCAAAGTGTTCCTCCGGTAAGCAGGAGTTGCATAATCTCATAGTTACAGGAACATGTATAAGTCATGGATAAAAGCGGTAGCAACATACTAAGCGATCGTGTGCTAAGCTAATGGAATGGGTCATGTCAATCAGATCATTCTACTAATGATGTGACCTTGTTAATCAAATAACAACTCTTTGTTCATGGTTAGGAAACATAACCATCTTTGATTAACAAGCTAGTCTAGTAGAGGCATACTAGTGACATGTTGTTTTGTCTATGCATTCACACATGTATCATGTTTCCGGTTAATACAATTCTAGCATGAATGATAAACATTTATCATGAAATAAGGAAATAAATAATAACTTTATTATTGCCTCTAGGGCATATTTCCTTCACTTCCTATTTTGGTAGGATTTTTAGGGTTCCAGAAGTTTGCGTTAGTTACAGATTGCTACAGACTGTTCTGTTTTTGACAGATTCTGTTTTTAGTGTGTTGATTGCTTATTTGATGCATCTATGGCTAGTAAAATAGTTTATAAACCATAGGGAAGTTGGAATACAGTAGGTTTAACACCAAAATAAATAAAGAATGAGTTCATTACAGTACCTTATGTGGTGGTTTGTTTTCTTTCACTACTTAGACTTATAAGATTTCTGTTGAGTTTTGTGTTGTGAAGTTTTCAAGTTTTGGGTAAAGCTTTTATGGACTATGGAATAAAGGGTGGCAAGAGACTAAGCAGGGATGCCCAAGGCACCACAAGATATTCAAGGATAATAGCGCCTAAGCTTGGGGATGCTGTATGCGCCCTCGATCGGCTATAGCTCCCGTGTCGAAAACACGACTTAGAGGCATAACCGCATTGAAAGCAATGTATATAAGTGAGGTAATCTTAGCACAATCCATGTAATACATAAGGGAAAAGGTACATAGTTGGCTTACAGTCGCCACTTCACACAAATACATGAATAAAGCATTACATCATCCGAGATACAATCAAGGTCCGACTCTGGAACCAAAATAAAAGAAAAAACCCCACATGCACAGATCCCGATCGCTTTAGCGCAGGCTCCACTACTAATCAATGGAAAGGAAACATAGTATCGACCAAGGTCCTCATCATATTCCCATCTCAGCTCGATTTCGCCATCAACCTTTGTCATCACCGGTACACTGCATCTGTTTTGGTAGAATCATGAGCCCGAGGGACTCGGCAATCTCACACCCGCGAGATCAAGACTATTTAAGCAAGGAAGGCTGGTGTCAAAGGAGGAGCTCTGCTGCAACTGCATATATGGTGGCTACATACATAAAAAGGCGAGAAGAGAAGCAAAGCGGCGGTCGTGAAACTATTAGCGATCAAAAGTGATCTGACTACTTCGTCAAACATAACTCCAACACCGTGTTCACTTCCGGACTCCGCCGAGAAGAGACCATCACGATTACATACCAGTTGGTGTATTTTAATTAAAATCGACTTGGTTTTCTACAACGGACATTAACAAATTCCCATCGCCTCATAACAGCAGCACGGCTTTGAAAGATTATACCTGCGGGGTGTCCCAACAAGCCCATCACAAGCTCTCACGGTCGTGAAGGAATAAACCTTCACCCAAGACACACCGATCAGACTCGGTATCCGGTACATCAAGACATTTAGACAATGGTAAAACTAAACCAGCAAGACCACCCATTTGTGCAAACAAATCCGATAGGAGCTGCACATATCTCGTTCTCGAGGCACTGTGGATGGGTGACCCTACGAGTAAAACCAGCCCTCGAGTTGCCCGAGGTGGCCCTTGATCTGCCGGTTCGGACCAACACTCGAAGAAGCAGCGGGGGGCTAAAATAAAAGATGACCCTCGGACTCGCGAAAACCCAAGGAAAAAGGGTATAGGTGGCAAATGGTAAAACCAAGGTTGGGCCTTCTTTGGAGGAGTTTTATTCAAAGCGAACTGTCAAGGGGTCCCATAAATCACCCGAGCAGCGTAAGGAGCATAAAATCAAGGAACATAACACGGTATGGCGGAAACTAGGGTGGCAAGAGTGGAACAAAACACGGGCATAAGGCCGAGCCTTCCACCCTTTACCAAGTATATAGATCGTTAATTAAAACAAAAGATATTGTGATATCCCAAAATAACCGTGTTCAACAAGGAACAAACTTCATCTTCTGCTGACTAACTGGCGCTATAAGAGGGCTGAGCAAAGCGGTAACATAGCCAATCAGCGGTTTGCTAGGACATGGATGGTTAGAGGTTGACATGGCAATATGGGTGGCATGATATAGCAAGTGGTAGGTATCATGACATAGGCATAGCAAAGCGAGCATCTAGCAAGCAAAGATAGAAGTGATTTGAAGGTATGGTCGTCTTGCTGTAAGGTTCTCGAGTTGTCGAAGGGTGGATCCTCGTGAGCGTTCTCAACAGGCTCCTCGTTCACGTACTCGTCTCCGGCTCTACCCAAAGCAAGAACACAACAAGCGGAACCACAATCAAACAAGGAACATATGCACAAACAATATGATCGATACATGACATGCTATCACGAGATGTGACATGCTATGCATATGTATGCTCGGAAGGAAAATGATGAACCGGGCATCAACAGCAAACCAAGTATGCAGCTGGAAAGATGGGGTGATTTTGGTTGAAATCGATATAAAGTTCACGGAATCGGATGCACGGTTTGCAAATGACAAGCAAAACAAGAATGGCGCAAATCTGCGTTTAACAGCCCGATGCTACTTAGCACGCAACACGAAACTATGCTACAGCACCCCAACATAAAAACAAAGCATATGGCAACGAACTACAGGAGATGCTTAACAATAGAAGGAGCACTGAGCTACGGCTAAATCACATCATAACATGTTCAAACAAGCATGGAGAAAGTGCTCAAAATATCAGGTTCACAGACTTAGTGAAAGTACTAACATGACAGGAATTAACATCAGGAAGGCATGTTTAGAGCAAGCAAACAACATGCTACAGGAACTTATAATAGCAAAGCAAGGCATGACATGATTCTACTCGAAGCATATTTCAATAGTCCCTTACTGACCATAAGCCAAAAAGGACCTTAAGAAATGATGGCACCCATGTAAACATTGCAAGTTTTATTACAGATTTCAGACTTAGTGAAAAAATCAGGACATGGCAAAAACAGATTCAACATGGCATGTTAAGTGAGCTCGATGCACTCACTACAGAGCACCTCATGATAAACTAAGCATACACCCATCAAGAAGACATGGCATAGGAGCTATACATGGCAAGAACAACATCATAGCATACGGATCAACTACACCGACCTCGTGAAAATTGAATCTAATGCAAACAGTCTGCCAGGAAACAATTTCAAGAAAAAGTAGAGCACGAAAATGACATGCTAGACTACTCCATAAATACCAACAAAGGCATGGATGGATAGAGCACAACCATATGTTCAAAACACCCTTACTGATCATGCTCAAAAGGGCATAGATCTCTCTGAAACAACGTGAACATATGGCATAAAATTATCGGCAGGACAAAACTTAGTGAAATCACTAAGTTCCTGAAATCAATAACATCTTCATCCCTACTTTGCATGCTTGTTCTAGTCAACACATAGCTCACAAAAATACATGGAAAATACCCCTGGAAAGATGGCATGGCAATGTTCAACTCACATGTAGGACTCAAATTCATAGGGTGCACACATAATTCATGGCAAAAATGACAAAATAGCTCGAACTGATAAAATTCTGAAACTAACGATCTGAAGCTATCTTCCAACAGCATTTCAGGCACCAAGATGAGCTCGAATGCAAATGATGCAATGGAATGAAATGATGTACTCTTGGACGAACATTTTGACATATTATCGCCCAAAGCGAACCACGGTTGAGGAGATGTGATGCGTTGAAAATGCCACGAAATTAAAGACAGAAAAGGACTTAGACAGAAATTTGGGGAAGAAGTCAACCTGCGTTCGAGTCTGGATCGGCAGTGGCGTTCGAGATCGGCGGGCGGGAGGAGGAGAGGACCTTGTGAGCTTCGAAGTGGCGGATCCGCAACTTGTGTGGCCATGTGTGTGGCCAGCGAAGTGAAGGAAGGCAAAGCCGGTGTGGGAGTGGCAAAACAGGGCAAGCGGCGCCAGGCGCAGCCTGTGTGTCCAGCGTGCTGAACAGCAGCGCCAGTGAACTTGCCTTGGCGTTCAGTGAAGCAGCCGGGCAAGCGTATGACATGGCAGCAGGAAGCGAAGCAGCCTTAAGACATGAGGAGCCCTTCGAGCCAGCGGGCGGCAGCCAGCAGCAGCAGGCTGGGAACCGTGTCGCCTCTTGATTAGCTCGAGCCTTGTGGCGCCACGTCCGTCGCCGTCCGAACGTGTCGTGTGAGAAGGCGAGGGAGCTAGGGTTTTGCCGGGATTTGGGGAGGGTCTTTAAATAGGCATAGAGGAGCTAGGAGAGTCCAAATGGGTGTAGTTTTCGCCCTACGATCGTGATCGAGCGACCGAGGGCATGGAGGAAGTTAGATGGGTTATTGGGCTGTTTTGGAGGTTGTTGGGCTGCAACAAAAAGGCCTTTGCGAGTGCGGTTAACCGTTGGAGTATCAAGCGAACTCCAAATGACCCGAAACTTGCGGTGGTCTACGGTGCTATACCAGGGCCACTTGGCAAGGCTCAATCCATTCGAGAATGTTCAACACCCTTTACGGAAAAAGAATAAGAGGGACAGGGAACATAGGAGTGTCGGATTGCAAAGCAGACTGACAGGGGAATATGCTCGGAATCATGAGGCGAACACGTATGCAAAGAGATGCACATGATGACATGATATGAGATGCATGACATGGACAAAATACAAAAGCAAAAAAAACCCAACCACGGAGGAAAATCATATCACATATCCGAAAATGGCAAGAGTTGGAGTTACAAATATGGAAAGATACATCAGGGGTGTTACAACACTCCACCACTACAAAGGATCTCGTCCGAGATCTAGGGTTGAAAAGAACTCCGGATATTGGACGGAGGTGATCCTCGCGCTCCCGGTGGCTTCTCGGTGAATGGTGTGACCACTTCACTTTTAGGAATTTGATTGACTTGTTGCGAGTCTTGCGCTCGGTTTCTTCAAGAATAACAGCAGGGTGCTCATGATAAGAGATCTTCTTGGAGGTCAATTTCTTCAAAGTTGATAGTGCGCTCAGGAATCTTGAAGCACTTGCGGAGCTGTGACACGTGAAACACATCGTGCACGTTTGCAAAGTTGGGTGGAAGCTCAAGTTGATAGGCGAGATCGCCTCTTTTGCCAATGATCTTGAAAGGACCCACGTATCTAGGGGCAAGCTTCCCTTTGATACCGGCGGCACAGTGCCTTTCATTGGAGAGGCGGAGGTAGACATAGTCCGATTTCAAAAAACACATCCGGTGCTTGTCATCATAATAGCCCTACTGGTAGCGATTACGGCGGCTTTAGATTCTCACGAATGACTTTGCACATTTCTTGACCACGTGATCAAGTCGTTGCCAAGAAGTTGGCGTTCACACTATCTCGGACCGGTTGAGAGATGCGGCACTTTACGCCATATAGAATTTCGAATGGGGCCTTGCGAACTTGCTTGGAAATTTGTTGTTGTAGAAGAACTTCGGCATATGGGAGACACTCTTCCCACTTCATGCCAAAAGAGATGACACAAAGCCACAGCATATCTTCAAGGATTTGATTATTTCGCTCAACTTGGCCACTAGTTTGAGGATGAAAAGCTGTCTTTGAAAGCGAATCTTTGGTGCCCTTGGCCTTACGAAAAGAATCGAGAACTTAGAAGTGAAAATGCTTCCACGATCTGAAGAGATCAATTGTCGAATACTGTGCAAGAGAGACAATTCGGAGGTATATAGCTCCTTGTGGTGAGCTGCTGTGATGAATTCTTTGTGCGGAAGAAAATGAGCCACTTTAGTAAGCTTGTCAATGACAACGAAGATAGCATCATTTCCGCTTGGACTTAGGAAAGCGATCCACGAAGTCCATCTCGATATGATCAAACTTCCATTACGGAATAGCAAGAGGTTGGAGGAGACCGGCTGGTCTTTGGTGTTACCTTTCACCCATACTGCGGACATCACATTCATTACGAATTGAGCAATTTCTCGCTTCATTCGAGTCCTGTCCAATATATTTGAGGTCATGGGTACATCTTCAGTACTTCGGGATGAATGGATAGGAGGAAATGTGTGCCTCATTCATGATGACTTTTCTCGAGGTCACCTTTAGGAACCTGTCACGATCCTCGAAGAAAAGAGTGTCTTTGTCATCCAGCGATAGCACTTGTATTTGGAAATGCCCTTGTCAATACCACGTTTCACCTTCTTCGCCATGGTATCCAGAAGTTGAGCCTCACGAATTTGATCTTCCAAAGTAGGAGGACTATGAGGTTGGCAAGAAATCCGTGAGGAACAACTTGAAGATTCAGCTGCGAAAAGCTTCACAAAGATCGGTTGGAAGGGCTTGAAAATTAAAAGCTGTTGCAATAAGCCTTTCTACCTCAGAGCATCTGCAATCACATTCGCCGTGCAGAGGTATATTCAATACTTGGATTGTACTCTTGAATCATTTCGACCCATCGAGTTTTGCACGAGGTTGAGGTTTGGTTGAGTGAAGATATACTTGAGGCTCTTGTGATCGGTGAATATGTCCACTTTCCTTCCCAACAAGAGATGTCTCCATGTTATCAATGCATGGATATTGCCGCCAACTCGAGATCATGAGTGGGTGTAGTTCTTTTCGTTGAGGCTTCAAGGCATGAGAGGTATAGGCCACAATCTTCTTCTCTTGCATTAACACATGACGAGACCTTGCAATGAAGCATCACGAGAAAACTTGAATGGCTTGGATTCGCCGGGAGGAGTCACCACGAGGGCGTGACTAGCTTCTCTTTGAGGGTGTTGAAAGCGACATCACACTCAGCGTCGAACATACTTGACATGCTACGGAGGAGGTTGGAAGAAGAGGCTTTGCAATCTTGGAAAGTTCTCAGCGAATCTCGACAATGCTTGCAAGAGAAAACTCTTGAGCTGCTTGACGATACGAGGAGGTTCCCAATTCACAATTAAGACACCTTCTCGAGTTAACTTGCCCGATATTAGGCGGAGATGATGACCAAGATAAAGAACTTCATCAAGCGGAACTCACATTTGGAAAACCGCATAGAATTGATGCTCTCTCACGGGCAGCCGAGCACCAATCGCAAGTGTTTAGCATGATCCGCTTGTTCTTGGAGAAGACCAAAATATCATCGAGATACACCAAGGCCAATTCATTTGTGTGAGGGGTTGAAGATAAAGTTCATCATCACGCGAGAATGTTGGAGGAGCATTAACCAAAGTAGGCAGACATGGTATATTCATAAGAACCAGAAACATTATTAAGATGCTTGTCTTGAGGATATCTTGTTCACGAATCTTGAATCTGATAATGTATCTACGGAAGTCGAAGCTTGGAGAATACTTTGGCACCTTTGGAGTTGCTCGAATAGCTCATTGATGTTGGGAAGTGGATACTTGTTCTTGATTGTCTTCTTATTCAATGAATGATAATCAACACAAAATTCGGTCCGTGCTACATCCTTCTTACGGACAAAAGAACTCCACATCCCCATGGAGATGAACTTCGGTCGATCAAACCCGAGACGCTCTTGTTCATCGAGCTGCTTCTTCAATTCTTTCAGCTCCTTGAATTCCAAGCATGTAAGGCGGCTTGCAAAGCAGGTTAGATGCCGGGCTCAAGATCAATAACGAATTCGGTGGCCGATGAGGAGGCATACCGGAGCTCTTCTGGAAGACATCTTAGTACTCACAAAGCTTGTTGGAATTTGAGAGATAGCATCAGGTCGCCCTTCTCATTGAGAAAACAACCGAATGGTTTCATCAGCGGTAGCATAGATGATAAGCATCCTCGGAAGGGTGTGTCGATTGAATTTCCTCAACGGCTGATCAAAATTTGAGCCTTGTCTTTGAAAAGCCCGATCCATCCCAAGAATAAGATCAATGTCCAGTCTGCCAAGAACAATTAGTTTTTAGACAGAATTTGTAATGTCGCTTCATCTTGATAAAAACATTCGGAACCCTCGGCGAACTCATGCCTTGCAGGAAACAATTGCTAGAGTTTTATCCAAATATTCGAAGAAATCATGCTTGGTAAAGAAGCGGTGTTGACATGAAATGTCTGCGATGCACGGTATCAAATAAGACTTTTTGCGGGAATATCGTTAGCAGAAGATTACCCATGATCATCATCAGAAGAATCCTCATGAAATTTGCATTCATCATATTCACACTGCATACTTTGGATTATGCTGACCATGCATTGCCAGAAGACCTCACGAGGAGGAGGAGGAAGGCGCCTTTAGTTTAGGCATTTGTTAGCATAGTGACCTTCTGCTGGCACTTGTTGCAGTGCGCCCTCACGAGGCGGATGGTGATAAGGAACATTTGACCTTGGAGCTTGAGGCTGAGACTTGTTACAGTAGCTTGGGTTGGGTGGGTGGGAAGATCCGACCACACACAGTTCTTGCTGATAAAATTGGTGGAGCGGAGGAGGAGGAAGATAGAACTTTTCTGTTTTCTTTGCCACTTGAGAGGAGAAAGTGACTGCATCCACGATTCTCTTCTTTGAAGCCTCACACTTGAAATGAGCACCTTCTAGCAGAGTGCCATATTATAGAATTGATCAAACTGAGTAGGCTCATAAAAACAAGAGATATTTCGCGATCCTCTTGAAGGCCACCTCTGGGTGATAGATCATACTTTTCTCATCGAGGAGCGTCTTGTTTAGCGAAAGCGAGCAAGTTTACAGCGTATATTGTATTCGTACGACATGTTCCTTACTTGAGATTGAAACTCCTCACGCTTGCTCTCAACAACCTTTGGAAGGAATGTGATGAGCTTTAAAGTCCCGACAATCGGTCAAGTAATCACTTTCGACCACCTCTAGAATCCTTGTATTCTTTGGAACCAATCATTTTACGATCATATTTGCTGAAAAGGCCTTGAACTTGGCGTGGTCCTCGAGGTACGACATTCTTTGCATTCAAAATGCTTGTTGATATCCACGAGCCAATCGTTAAATACTGTGGCCTCGACACGATGGTGAAAGAACTTTAGCTGGTTGGCAGGAACTGGTTGAGTGTAGGAGGCTGTGGTGATGATAGAACGCCCTTGACCTTGATTCCCTTGGTTGCCTTGGCCTTAGTTGCGCTCTTGCATCAATTTGGATCAACAAGCTGGCGTTGGCGTTAGTGGTTGCCATCAAAGTTTGCCATGCCTCAGGAGGAAGAGGTGGAGGTGGAGGTTAGCGACTCCCATCACTGCGTTCGGATTACGGAGCGTTGGAGGAGCCATCACGAAGAGGTGACATCCGTTAGCATCTTGATAAGGCAGGATGGACAAATTGAATCAATGGATAGAAATTGCAACATATAGTCTTCACAATAAACATTGAGACAGGGATGAGCGAATGAATTCCAAAGTAAACATCACGTCCATTAAGGTGAAAGCCACTTGATAAGAGATATTGATGAATGAAAATAAAAAACAAAGGTATGAATGGAACAAATAAATGGTAAGGATTACCCAATCACAAACCAAATATCTGCCGAAGAAAATGCTAGAGCTACTTGAATCCCACCTATAAACTCCAGAAACTTTCCGGTTATGCAATCAGGTGTTGGGGATCTGAGGGGCAATATATATATATCTCACCCAAGCTAACAATCCCTACATCCATTTGTATCCATCCTTCACACATAACCAAGAAACCTTGGAAATCGTGTACCTCAACCTTGAAAAGCATCCGTTATCTGAGTCATGGCAATACTCCCGTACTCACCATGATCTTTGGGTTAAGCAGGGATTATCTCACCAATGGCTGCATAAAGAGATTTTCGATGTCGGTCGTCTAAACTCAATTATTCGAGCTGCAGCGATAAAATTATGGCGACAACACCTCGGAGCTCAACTCCGGAGAACCTTGCCACAACCCTAAATGTCGAGAGGCAACCAAGACAATGTTGTCATCTTAGAACCACGGAGCGATTCTAAGATACCCGCGTGATCCTAAAAAATTTTTTAGTGAAATTTGAGAGAGAAGAGTCGAAACTCTCGTCGGGATACCTCACGAGAAGGTCGAAGGAATGGGAAGTAAAAGAATTCCTAAACTCTCAGATATATATAATCCTAAATGACTCAAAACATTTTTTCTAGACACAACTCGGCCACTAAAAGCGATCAAGCGTTGGGCTCTCTAAGGTGGGGATGGCTACGATTACCAACTTGTAGCGCCCTCGATCGGCTATAAGCTCCCGCGTAGCCGAAGCACGACTTAGAGGCATAACCGCATTGAAAGCAATATGGCATAGTGAGGTAATCTTCGCACAATCCATGTAATACATAGGGAAAAGATACATAGTTGGCTACGTTAAGCCACTTCACACAAATACATGAATAAAGCATTACATCATCCGAGGTACAATCAAAGGTCAGACTCTGGAACCAAAATAAAAGAAGAACCCCACATGCGACTCAAATCCCGATCGCTGCATTGAGGCTCCACTACTAATCGTGCTGGAAAGGAAACATAATGTCGACCAAGTGCCTCATCATATTCCCACTTCAACTCAGGTTAGCCATCTGCGCTGGCATCCACAGTACACTGCATACTGTTTTGGTAGAATCACATGAGCCACGAGGGACTCAACAATCTCTCACCATGAGATCAAGACTATTTAAAACAAGGGAAGGCTGGTGTCAAAAGGAGGAGGCTGCTGCAGCTTAGCATATATAGGTGGCTACATTCCAAAAGAGGCGAGAAAGAGAAGCAAAGCGGCGATGCGTGAAACTAATGGCGATCTAGAAGTGATCGACGACTTCGTCAAGCATAACTCCAACACCGTGTTCACTTCACGGACTCCATAGAAAGAGACCATCACGGTTACATACCGCAGTTGGTGTATTTTAATTAAAGTCGACTTGGGGTTTTCTAGCGGACATTAACAAATTCCCATCGCCTCATAACCGCGGAGCACGGCTTTGAAATTATACCTGCGGGGTGTCCCAACAACCCATCACAAGCTCTCACGGTCGTGAAGGAATAAACCTTCACCCAAGACACGATCGGACTTCGGTATCTCGGTACATCAAGACATTTCGACAATGGTAAAACTAAACCAGCAAGACCA
This sequence comes from Aegilops speltoides, assembly GCA_021437245.1. NCBI lineage: Eukaryota > Viridiplantae > Streptophyta > Magnoliopsida > Poales > Poaceae > Aegilops > Aegilops speltoides. The sequence continues at coordinate 21,303 of JAHHZJ010010024.1, forward strand.
CCCGATTGTGCGACAAATCGATAGGAGCTGCACATATCTCGTTCTCGGGGCACAGCGGATGGGTCGACCCTACGAGTAAAACCAGCCCTCGAGTTGCCCGAGGTGGCCCATGATCTGCGGTTCGGACCAACACTCGAAGAACCGGCAGGGGCTAAAATAAAGATGACCCTCGGGCTCATGAAACCCAAGGAAAAAAGGGTATAGGTGGCAAATGGTAAAACCAAGGTTGGGCCTTCTTTGGAGGAGTTTTATTCAAAGCGGTGTCAAGGGGTCCCATAAATCACCCGAAGCGTAAGCGAGCATAAAATCAAGGAACATAACACGGTATGGCGGAAACTAGGGTGGCAAAGTGGAACAAAACACGGGCATAAGGCGAGCCTTCCACCCTTTACCAAGTATATAGATCGTTAATTAAAACAAAAGATATTGTGATATCCCAAAATAACCGTGTTCCACAAGGAACAAACTTCATCTTCACTGCTGACTAACAGCGCTATAAGAGGGGCTGAGCAAGCGGTAACATAGCCAATCAGCGGTTTGCTAGGACATGGATGGTTAGAGGTTGACATGGCAATATGGGTGGCATGATATAGCAAGTGGTAGGTATCGCTGACATAGGCATAGCAAAGAAGCGAGCATCTAGCAAGCAAAGATAGAAGTGATTTGAAGGTATGGTCATCTTGCACTGTAAGGTTCTCGAGTTGTCGAAGGTGGATCCTCGTAGGCGTTCTCAACAGGCTCCTCGTTCACGTACTCGTCTCGGCTCTACCCAAAGCAAGAACACAAACAACGGAACCACAATCAAACAAGGAACATATGCACAAGCAATATGATCTGATACATGACATCTATGCGAGATGTGACATGCTATGCATATGTATGCTCGGAAGGAAAATGATGAACCGGGCATCAACTTGGCAAACCAAGTATGCCGCTGGAAAGATAGGGTGATTTGGTTGAAATCGATATAAAGTTCACGGAATCGGATGCACGGTTTGCAAATGACAAGCAAAACAAGAATGGCGCAAATCTGCGTTTAACAGCCCGATGCTACTTAGCACGCAACACGAAACTATGCTACAGCACCCTAACATAAAAACAAAGCATATGGCAACGAACTACAGGAGATGCTTAACAATAGAGGAGCACTGAGCTACGGCTAAATCACATCATAACATGTTCAAACAAGCATGGAGAAAGTGCTCAAAATATCAGGTTCACAGACTTAGTGAAAATACTAACATGACAGGAATTAACATCGAGGAAGGCATGTTTAGAGCAAGCAAACAACATGCTACAGGAACTTATAATAGCAAAGCAAGGCATGACATGATTCTACTAAAGCATATTTCAATAGTCCTTACTGACCATAAGCCAAAAGGACCTTAAGAAATGATGGCACCCATGTAAACATTGCAAGTTTTATTACAGATTTCAGACGGTGAAAAATCAGGACATGGCAAAAACAGATTCAACATGGCATGTTAGTGAGCTCGATGCACTCACTACAGAGCACCTCATGATAAACTAAGCATACACCCATCAAGAAGACATGGCATAGGAGCTATACATGGCAAGAACAACATCATAGCATACGGATCAACTACACCGACCTCGTGAAAATTGAATCTAATGCAAACAGTCTGCCAGAAAACAATTTCAAGAAAAAGTAGAGCACGAAAATGACATGCTAGACTACTCCATAAATACCAACAAAGGCATGGATGGATAGAGCACAACCATATGTTCAAAACACCCTTACTGATCATGCTCAAAAAGGGCATAGATCTCTCTGAAACAACGTGAACATATGGCATAAAATTATCGGCAGGACAAAACTTAGTGAAATCACTAAGTTCCTGAAATCAGTAACATCTTCATCCCTACTTTGCATGCTTGTTCTAGTCAACACATAGCTCACAAAAATACATGGAAAATACCCCTGGAAAGATGGCATGGCAATGTTCAACTCACATGTAGGACTCAAATTCATAGGGTGCACACATAATTCATGGCAAAAATGACAAAATAGCTCGAACTGATAAAATTCTGAAACTAACGATCTGAAGCTATCTTCCAACAGCATTTCGGGCACCAAGATGAGCTCGAATGCAAATGATGCAATGGAATGAAATGATGTACTCTTCGGGACGAACATTTTGACATATTATCGCCCAAAGAGCCACGGTTGAGGAGATGTGATGCGTTGAAAATGCCACGAAATTAAAGACAGAAAAGGACTTAGACAGAAATTTGGGGGAGAAGTCAACCTGCGTTCAGTCTGGATCGGCGGTTGGCGTTCGAGATCGCCCGGGAGGAAGGGCGGAGGGCAGCCCGCAGGCTCAGGTGTCAGGATCGTGACAATGCAATGGTGTGCAGATGGGAATATGAGGAGGGAGGGCCGAGGCCAGGGGAGTAGGCAGGCCAATGGCCCTGTGTATGTGTGTCTGGCTGAAGCGTGGCAATGGCAATGTGTGTGTGGGGCAGACAGGGAGCAGCCAGGCGAATGGGCGGGCAGCATGAGGACCCGCTCAGGGCCAGGGCAGCCAGCCTTGTGAGCTGGTACGTCGCCTCCCCGATTAGCCCAGCGTCAGCGCGTCCGGCGCCGTGTCGACGTGTGAGGAAGGAGGAGGCGAGGAGCTAGGGTTTTGCGGGGATTTCGGGGAGGGTCTTTAAATAGGCATAGAGGAGCTAGGAGAGTCCAAATGGGTGTAGTTTTCGCCCTACGATCGTGATCGAGCAACGAGGGCATGGAGGGAAGTTAGATGGGTTATTGGGCTGTTTTGGAGGTTGTTGGGCTGCAACAAAAAGAGGCCTTTGAGGTGCGGTTAACCGTTGGAGTATCAAGCGAACTCCAAATGACCCGAAACTTGCGGTGGTCTACGGTGCTATACAGGGCCACTTGGCAAGGCTCGGTCCATTCGAGAATGTTCAACACCCTTACGGAAAAAGAATAAGAGGGACAGGGGAACATAGGAGTGTCGGATTGCAAAGCAGAATGACGAGGAATATGCTCGGAATCATGAGGCGAACACGTATGCAAAGAGATGCACATGATGACATGATATGAGATGCATGACATGGACAAAATACAAAGCGAAAACAAAACCCAACCACGGAGGAAAATCATATCACATATCCGAAAATGGCAAGAGTTGGAGTTACAAATATGGAAAGATACATCGAGAATTATTCGGATGCCCGAGGAAGGCATCCCTCTTTTCGTCTTCGTTCATTGGTAAATTTACTTGGAGCTATATTTTTATTCTCCATGATGATATGTTTTTGCTTGGGCGTCGTGTATTATATTAGTCTTTTATTTTTAGTTTACCACAATCATCCTTGCTGTACACACCTTTTGGGAGAAGCCTATTTGATTAGAATTTGATAGAATACTCTATGTGCTTCACTTATATCTTTTGAGCTTGATAGTTTTTGCTCTAGTGCTTCACTTATATCTTTTGAAACGCGGTGGTGTCTTAATTTTGAAGAAATTTCTATTCTCTCTTGCTTCACTTATATCTTTTTGAGAGTCTTTTATAACAGCATGGTATTTGATATGGTTTTAAAATTGGTCCTAGAATGGTAGGCATCCGAGTTGGGTATAATAAAAACTATCATAGGAAGTGAATTGGATGCTATGATCAATTTGATACTTGATAATTGTTTTGAGATATGGAGGTAGTGATATTAAAGTCATGCTAGTTGGGTGATTATGAATTTAAAGAATGCTTGTGTTGAAGTTAGCAAGTCCGTAGCATGCATTATGGTTAAAGTTGTGTAACAAATTTGAAACATGGAGTGTCACGTGGCTTGTGCATCCTTATGAGTGGCGGTGGGGGCGAGCCATGGTCTTTCCTACCAATATATCCCCTAGGACATCTTGCGTAGTACTTGATTTTTATGACTTCTAAATTTTTGCAATAAGTATATGAGTTCTTTTGACTAATGTTGAGTCCATGGATTATCGCACTTTTACCTTTAAATCATTGCTAGCCTCTTGATCACAGTGCATTGCCCTTTCTCACCTTGAGAGTTGGTGCAAACTTTGCAGTGCATCAAACCCCGTGATACAATCGCTCTATCACACATAAATCTTCTTATATCTTCCTCAAAACAGCCACCATACCTACATATTATGGCATTTCCATAGCCATTAGAGATATATTGCCATGCAACTTTCCACCGTTAAATTCTTCATCATGACATACTTTACTTTTGTCATATTGCCATTGCATGATCATGTAGTTGACATCGTATTTGTGGCAAAGCCACCATGCATTATTTTTCATACATGTCACTCTTGATTCATTGCACCATCGATACACACTGGGAGGATCATTCATATAAGTCATATCTGTTCTAGTTTGAGTTGTAATTCATATGTTGTAATCAATAGAAGTGTGATGATCATCATTATTAGAGCATTGCCCCCCAAAAGGCCAAAAAAGGCCCAAAAAAAAGAAAAATAAATAAATAAATAAAAGAGGCGATGTTACTATCTCTTTTCCACACTTGTGCTTCAAAGTAGCACCTTGTTCTTCATGTAGTGAGTCTCATATATTGTGCTTCAAAAGTAGCACCTTGTTCTTCATGCAGTGAGTCTCATATATTGTGCTTCAAAGTAGCACCATGTTTTCATATAGTGAGTCTCATAAGTTGTCTTTTTCATACTAGTGGGAAATTTTCATTATTGAACTTGGCTTGTATATTCCTCTGTTGGGCTTCCACAAATGCCCTAGGTCTTCGTGAGCAAGCAAGTTGGATGCACACCCACTAGTTTTCTTTTGTTGAGCATTCATTTATAGCTCTAGTGCATCTGTTGCATGGCAATCCCTACTCCTCATGTTGACATCAATTGATGGGCATCTCCATAGCCCGTTGATTATCCTCGTCAATGTGAGACTTTCTCCTTTTGTCTTCTCACACAATCCCATCATCATATTCTATTTCACCCATAGTGCTATATCCATGGCTCACGCTCATGTATTGCGTGAAGGTTGAAAAAGTTTGAGATTATTTAAGTATGAAACAATTGCTTGGCTTGTCATCAGGGGTATAGAAGTTGGGAACATCTTTGTGTGTGAAAATGAAGCTTAGCCTAACTATATGATTTTGTAGGGATGAACTTTCTTTTGCCAAGTTATTTTGAAGACATGATTACTTTGATTAGTATGCTTGAAGTGTTACTATTTCTTTTATCAATATGAACTTTTATTTTGAATCATTTGGATCTAAACAATAATGCCACAATAAAGAAAATTGCATTATGAATTATGCTAGGTAGCATTCCACATCAAAAATTCTCTTTTATCATTTACCTACTAGAATGACGAGCGGGAATTAAGCTTGGGGATGCTTGATCGTCTCCAACATATCTATAATTTTGATTGTTCCATGCTATTATATTACCCCTTTTGGATGTTTATGGGCTTTATTTACACATTTATATCATTTTGGGACTAACCTACTACTAGGAGGCCCAGGCAATATTGCTTGTTTTTTGCCTATTTGTTATTTGAAGAAAAGGAATATCAAGCGGAGTCCAAGCGAATGAAACCTTGGGCGTGATTTTTGGAACAAACATAATCCGGAGGACTTGGATTGCAAGTCGAAAGCGGTAAAGAGGCTCCCATGAGATAGGAGGTGCCACCCCTATAAGGCCGCCCCTGTCTCGTGGGCCCCTCGAGGCGTCCACCGGCGTACTTCTTGCTCCTATATAAGCCTCGTGCCCGAAAACATCCGGGGAGCAGGCGAAACACAATTTCCCTGCCACCGTAACCTTATGTATCATAAGATCTCATCTTGGAGCCTTCAAGCACTATCTTGGGAGGAATCGACCATGGAGGGCTTCTCATCAACATCCTTGCCCCTCAGATGAGTTGTGAGTGGTTTACCAACGACCTATGGGTCCATAGTTATTAGCTAGATAACTTCTTCTCTCTTTTGGATCTCAATCGATGTTCTCCCCTGTCTTGTGGAGATCTATTCGATGTAAACTCTTTTGCGGTGTGTTTGTCGAGATCGATGAATTGTGGGTTTATGATTATAGCGCCCTCGATGCGGCTATATCTCCCACGTGTCGAAGCGACTTGAGAGCATAACCGCATTGAAAGCAATGTCATAAGTGAGGTAATCTTCACACAACCCATGTAATACATAAGGAAAAAGATACATAGTTGGCTTACAATTCGCCACTTCACACAATTACATGAATAAAGCATTACATCATCCGATTACAATCAAGGTCGACTACGGAACCAAAATGAAAGAAGAACCCCAAATCGACAAAAGGTCCCCGATCGACCAAGCTGGGCTCCCTCTTGATCAACTAGAACGAAACAACACAAAGGCGAAGATCTTCATCAAGCTCTTCCTTGAGCTTGGTTCGTCACTCTTGCACCGTAACATAGGCACACGCAAACTGGTTTTGGAAGTATCGGTGAGCCACGAGGACTCGAGCAATCCCATTACCATGGGTATCAAGACTAGCAAAGCTTAATGGGAAAGGAAGGGGTAAAGTGGTGAGGTTGCGTGGCGACTAAGCATGATATGGTGGCTAACATCGCAAAATGAGGCGAGAGAAGAGAAACAAAGGCGGTCGTCGACTAGCAATGATCAAGAGGTGATCCTGAACTCCTACTTCGTCAAACATAACCCGAAACCGTGTTCACTTCCGGACTCCGCGAGAAGAGACCATCACGGCTACACACTCGGTTGATGCGTTTTAATTGGATCAAGTGTCAAGTTATCTACAACCGGACATTAACAAATTCCCATCGCCACATAACAGACGCGGCTCTCGAAAGTTTAAACCTGCGGGGGTGTCCCAACAGCCCATGACAAGCTCTCGCGATCGCGAAGAATAGACCTTCTCCGGGAAGACCCGATCAATCTCGGAATCGGTTTACAAGACATTTCGACAATGGTAAAACAAGACCAGCAAAGCCGCCCGATCTGTGAACAATCCCGATAGGAGCTGCACATATCTCGTTCTCGGGACAACACCGGATGAGACATCCTCACGAGTAAACCGGACCTCGAGTTGCCAGAGGGCCCATGATCTACTCGGTTCGAACCAGCGACTTAGACAAGCACTTGGCCGGGGGGCTAAAATAAAGACGACCCTCGAGAAGCGACTCCCAAGGGAAAAGGTAGGTGGTGGTGAGGCAAATGGTAAAACCAAGGTTGGGCCTTCTTTGGACAAGTTTTATTCAAAAGCGAACATCGGGGGTCCCATAAATCACCCGACAGCGTTAGGAGCATAAAATCCGGAACATAACACGGCATGGGAAACTAGAGGCGGCGAGTGGAACAAAACACCGGGCATAAGGCCGAGCCTTCCACCCTTTACCAAGTATATAGATGCATTAATAATATAAGAGATATTGTGATATCCCAGCAAAAATCCTGTCACCATGGAGAAATCTTCAACTTCACCGCAACTAGCAGCTATAAGAGGGATGAGCAAAGTAACATAGCCAAACAATGGTTTGCTAGGAATGGTGTCAAGGTTAGGGGTTCATGGCAATTTGGGATGCTTGAAGAGCAAATGATGAGTAGCGCAAGCATAGCGATAGAAACGAAGCAACTAACATAGCAATGATGAGTAGTGAGATCCGGGTGGCGGTCATCTTGCACGAAATCCCGCTAGGAAGAAGAACGAGTCCATGAAGAAGATGAAGCCGAGAGCCGAACCACACGAAGGCGAGCGCATCCTCACGATCATAGCGACAGAACTATCGAAAAGAAGCACACAACATGGTAAACACACCACACATAGACAAGACATGATGCACAACAAGCATGATGCATGACAAAGCTACATGAAGCTACTCATGGCAAGAGATGATGCAAACAAGAACAACACATCAAGGCAAGTTTAAATGAGGCGGAAACAACATATAACAATTCGGTGAAGTCCTCATATGCCAATTTCGAAATTGGTCCAGAACTGAATAAACCTTATGTTCAAGTTGTTAAACAGCAAGTTAAAAGATGCACCAAGATGATCTACGAAATTCTAGTCAAGTTACATATAAAGTTCATTAGATTGAGACTACGACCTAGAAGATA
>JAHHZJ010010027.1:0-71406 GCA_021437245.1 Aegilops speltoides
AATAGGCGGACCACTAGGCGTGAACCCCAATTTCATATCATACATCCGTCGGAAAGATATCCTAAGAGCTACTTGAATTCCCACCTATAAAACTCCGAAACTTTACGGTTATGCAATCTGGTGTTGGGGATCTGAGGAGCAATATATCTCACCAAACTAACAATCCCTACATCCACTTTTTCCATCCGTCAACACATAACCAAGAAAACTTGAAATCGTCTACCTCAACCTTGAAAAGCATCATTATCTGAGTCATGGCAATACTCCGTACTCACCTCGATCTTGGGTTAGCGGGTTATCTCACCAACAAGCGCATAAAAGAGATTTTCGATGTCGGCGTACTAAGCTCGGGTATTCGAACTGCAGCGATAAAATTATGGCGACAACACCTCGGGCTCAACTCCGGGACAACGCCACAACCCTAAATTTCAGGAGGCACCAAGACAATGTTTTCATCATAAAACCATCGAACGATTCTAAGATACCAGCGTGATCCTAAAAAAATTTAGTGAAATTTAAGAAGAGAAGAGTCAAAACTCTCGTCGGGATACCTCACGAGAAAGGTCGAAGGGATGGGGAGTAAAAAGAATTCCTAACTCTCCGATATATATAATCCTAAATGACTCAAAACATTTTCTAGACACAACTCGGCCACTAAAAGCGATCAAGCGGTGGGGCTCCTAAGGTCGGGGAAGGCTCACGATACCAACTTATAGCGCCCTCGATGCGGCTATATCTCCCGTGTCGAAGCACGACTTAGAGGCATAACCGCATTGAAAGCAATGTCATAAGTGAGGTAATCTTCACACAACCCATGTAATACATAAGGGAAAGAGATACATAGTTGGCTTACAATCGCCACTTCACACAATTACATGAATAAAGCATTACATCAACCAGATACAATCAAGGTCCGACTCTGAAACCAAAATAAAGAAGAACCCCAAATCGACAAAAGGTCCCGATCGACCCCAGCTGGGCTCCCTCTTGATCAACTAGAGCGAAACAACACAAAGGGCAAGATCTTCATCGAGCTCCTCCTTGAGCTTAGTTGCGTCACCTTTCGGTAACATAGGCACTGCAAACTGGTTTTGGAAGTATCACGGTGAGCCACGAGGACTCAGCAATCCCATTACCATGGGTATCAAGACTAGCAAAGCAATGGGAAAGGAAGGGGTAAAGTGGTGAGGTTGCGCACGACTAAGCATATATGGTGGCTAACCAGCATAAAAGAAGGCGAAGAGAAACAAAGCGGAGCAGTCGTGAAGCTAGCAATGATCAAGAGGTGATCTGAACACCTACTTCGTCGGACATAACACGAAACCGTGTTCACTTCCGGACTCCGCCGAGATGAGACAATCACGGCTACACACTCGGTTGATCGTTTTAATTCGGATCAAGTGTCAAGTTATCTACAACGGACATTAACAAATTCCCATCTGCCACATAACGCGGGCACGGCTCTCGAAAGTTTATACCTGCGGGGGTGTCCCAACAAGCCCATGACAAGCTCTCGCGATCATCGAAGAATAGACCTTCACCGGAAGACCCGATCGGTCTCGGAATCCGGTACATCAAGACATTTCGACAATGGTAAAACAAGACCAGCAAAGCCTCCCATGCCGACAAATCGATAGGAGCTGCACATATCTCGTTCTCGGGGCACACCGGATGAGCAAGGCGTCGGGTTGGCATAGACCACAGTTGCCAGAGCGCGGACATCGCTTCGGTTTGGACCAGCCTTAGACAAGCAACGGCCGGGGGCTAAAATAAAGATGACCCTCGAGAAGCGACTCCCAAGGGAAAAAGATAGGTGGTGGTGAGGCAAATGGTAAAAGTCAATGTTGGGCCTTCTGGACAAGTTTTATTCAAAGCGAAGCTGTCAAGGGGTCCCATAAATCACCCGACCGCGTAAGGGGCGCAAAATCGGGAACATAACACGGTATGGCGGAAACTAGAGGCGGCAAGAGTGGAACAAAACACCGGGCATAAGGCCGAGCCTTCCACCCTTTACCAAGTATATAGATGCATTAATAATATAAGAGATATTGTGATATCCCAACATAAACCCTTTCCACCATGGAGCAATCTTCAACTTCACTGCAACTAACAGCGCTATAAGAGGCTGAGCAAAAGCGGGAACATAGCCAAACAACGGTTTGCTAGGAATGGTGTCAAAGGTTAGAGGTTCATGGCAATTTGGGATGGCTTGACAAGCAGGTAATAGGTAGCGCAGACATAGCGAAAAAACGAGGCAACTAGCATAGCAATGATAGTAGTGAGATCGAGGTAGCGGTCATCTTGCACGAAATCCATAAGGAAGAAGAACGAGTCCATGAAGAAGACAAGCGAAGGCGAACCAACCAAAGATGAGCGAATCCTCACGATGCATAGCAAGCAGGAACTATCGAGAAGAAGCACACAACATGGTAAACACACCACACAGGAACATGACATGATGCACAACAAGCATGATGCATGACCAAGCTACATGAAGCTACTCATGGCAAGAGATGATGCAAACAAAAGCAACACATCAAGGCAAGTTTAAATGAGGCGGAAACAACATATAACAATTCGGTAAGTCCTCATATGCAAATTTCGAAATGGGTCCAGAACTGAATAAACTTTATGTTGAAGTTGTTAAACAGCAAGTTAAGATGCACCATGATGATCTACGAAATTCTAGTCAAGTTACATATAAAGTTCATTAGATTGAGACTACGGACTAGAAGATATGAGCAAAACAAGTTAAACATGGCATTGATGCAAAATGCATCAAACATCAAGCAAACACACCAAAACAAGGATGCAACATGATAATATGAAGCTACATGCAAAAACAAGCAAGTTTCATATAGAGCACACTCAAAAGCGAACAGCAGTGCAACACACACACACTATACAAGTCATAGCAACAATCATCCAAAACAGCAACTAGGCATCTTGCAAGCATCAAAACAATATGCTACAGCACCCCAACATAAGAACAAAAGGCATGGGCATGAAGTACCGTAAAGCATAACAAAACATGAACACGAGCTATCTCCGAAACAACTAGAACATGCTCAAAATGACATGGAGATATTGCAAGTAATAACAATTTCAAACTTTAGCAGAAATAACATCGAGGTTGCAATGGTGAGAGCTATGAAACAACATGTTAGAGGAAGATATCATGGCAAACAAAGTCATGGCATGATTCTACTCAAAGCATATATCAATAGTCCCTTCTGACCATGAGCCAAAAGCATAGAAAATATGATGGCACCCATGTAAACATGGCAAGTTATATTACAGATTTATACATGGCAAGAACAACAATAAGTAGGCATGTTAAGTGAGCTCGAACCACTCACTACAGAACAATACATGGCATGGCAAGGCAACCAACAGCAAGAAGGCATGTTTATGAAGCTAAGCATCGCAAGAACAAGGTCATAGCATACGGATCAACTTCTAGCGACCTCGTGAAAATTGAATCTCATGCAAACAATCGTGGGAGCAACATTTTCAAGCAAAGCAGGAACTATCGAGAAGAAGCACACAACATGGTAAACACACCACACAGGAACATGACATGATGCACAACAAGCATGATGCATGACCAAGCTACATGAAGCTACTCATGGCAAGAGATGATGCAAACAAAACAACACATCAAGGCAAGTTTAAATGAGGCGGAAACAACATATACCAATTCCGGTAAGTCCTCATATGCAAATTTCGAAATGGGTCCAGAACCTAATAAACTTTATGTTGAAGTTGTTAAACAGCAAGTTAAGATGCACCATGATGATCTACACGAAATTCTAGTCAAGTTACATATAAAGTTCATTAGATTGAGACTACGGACTAGAAGATATGAGCAAAACAAGTTAAACATGGCATTGATGCAAAATGCACCCAAACATCAAGCAAACACACCAAAACAAGAATGCAACATGATAATATGAAGCTACATGCAAAAACAAGCAAGTTTCATATAGAGCACACTCAAAAGCGAACAGCGATTGCAACACACACACTATACAAGTCATAGCGACAATCATCCAAAACAGACAACTAGGCATCTTGCAAGCATCAAAACAATATGCTACAGCACCCCAACATAAGAACAGAAGGCATGGGCATGAAGTACACGTAAAGCATAACAAAACATGAACACTGAGCTATCTCCGAAACAAGTAGAACATGCTCAAAAGCGACATGGTGATATTGCAATTAATAACAATTTCAGACTTTAGCGAAATAACATCGAGGTTGCAATGTTGAGAGCTATGAAACAACATGTGACAGGAAGATATCATGGCAAACAAAGGCATGGCATGATTCTACTCAAAGCATATATCAATAGTCCCTTCTGACCATGAGCCAAAAGGCATAGAAAATATGATGGCACCCATGTAAACATGGCAAGTTATATTACAGATTTATACATGGCAAGAACAACAATAAGTAGGCATGTTAGTGAGCTCGAACCACTCACTACAGAACAATACATGGCATGGCAAGGCAACCAACAGCAAGAAGGCATGTTTATGAAGCTAAGCATGGCAAGATCAAGGTCATAGCATATACGGATCAACTTCTAGCGACCTCGTGAAAATTGAATCTCATGCAAACAATCTGTCGAGGCAACATTTTCAAGCAACTTTGGAGCAAGAAATGAACATGTTCAGCAGGCTATAATTGCAACCAAGGGCATTAATGGATAGAGCAAGACATTTATATCAAAACATGTTTATAGAGCATCTCCAGATTATGCATAGAATGATTAGTGGAAGCATGTTAACATGGCATCAAAATGTAACAGAATCTGCCAGGAAAACAGCAACAACAACTACCCTACTTTACAAGCTCAATGCACTCAGCACACAACTCACAAAAATACAAGGTCAACACCTCTGGAAAGATGGCATGGCATAGTCCAACATTCATGTAGAGCTCATATTCATAGGATGCACACATAAATCATGGCAAAAATGACAAAAGAGCTCGGTGATAAGATTCGGAACTAACGATCTGAAGCCTTCTTCCAACAGCATTTCGGGCATCAAGATGAGCTCAAATGTAAAAGATGCAATGGAAAGAAATGATGTACTCGTCGAGGCGAACAATTTGACATATTATCGCCCAAAAGCAGACTACGGATGCGGAGATGTGATGGCATCAACATGGCATAAAATTCTGAAAGCTGGATTTGTAGATTTCAGGGGCAACTGCGGATGCGTGCACGGACTTGAGGCCTGGCGGGCTCGCCGGAGTTCACGCCGGAGATAGCAGGGTCGCCGGAGGCAGGCGGATCGGGCGGATCTCGCGGATCCGGCGGATCAGCGAGGAGGAGGCAGCAGAAGCCTTGAGCGCAGCAGCGGTGGGCGCTCCGTGGCGGGTAGCCATGGCGAGTCGCCCGCGAGGCCGGATCTCGTGGCCTTGGCCTTGTATGAAAGCAGCGAGAACGCTGTGTGTGAGGCCTGAGACCTCGAGGTGCTCTGTGCAGAAGCATGATGATGAAAGCGAGAGCCTTGGGCCTTGTGGCAGCAGCAGCAGCCATGCAGCGGAAGATAAGATAAATGTGGCCTTCTCGGCTCTGTGCCAGCGTCTGAGCAGGCAGGCAGCCTCGAAGCATGGCAGGCCAGCCAGCGTGGGCGGTCAGCGCCACGTGTGGCGGCCCTTGGCTGTGTGGTAAGCATGGGGCGTCCGTGGTATGGACATGTCCGTGTGGAGAGGAGAAATTGGGTTTCGGGATCGATTCATCCGCGAATTTGAGGAGGGCTTATTTATAGGTAGAGGGAGTTAGGAGAGTCCAAATGAGGTGCGGTTTTCGACCCTTGATCGTGATCGAGCGATCGAGAACATGGAATGGAGTTTGGTGGGTTTTGGGCCACTTTGGAAGGGTGTTGGGCTGCAACAAAGAGGACATTACGGTTACCGGTTAAATGTTGGAGTACCAAGCGACCTCCAAATGGTACGAAACTTGACAGGCGGTCTACGGTGATATACCAAGGCCGCTTGGCAAACCTCGAACCATTCGAGAAAGTTTAATACCCGCACAGAGAAGAAGAAGATGGGGAAGGAGGAGGACATAGGAGCGCGGATTGCAAAAAGGACAGCAGGGGAAAATGCTCGGATGCATGAGGCGAACATGTATGCAAAATGAAATGCACATGATGACATGATAAAATGCAAATGATGACATGGCAAAGTGCAACCGCATAAACAAATGACATGCAGCGACAACGAATAATGGCGGCGGACACTGGCGCATCGGTCTCGAGGCGTCACAACACTCCACCACTATGAGAGGATCTCGTCCGAGATCTAGGATGGCCGGAGGAAAGCAGAAAAGGAAGAAGAGGTAAAACTAAGTTAATTCTTTGACCAATGAGTGAAAACCATCAACCTTGAGAGGTTGAGCAAAATGAAATGAAGAAAACAACGAAGATGAGCAAAGTTGAAAACACTCCGTTAGAAAAGAAGAGCAAGGGATACAACGAGAACCAAGAGGTTTAGTGATAAGATAGATATTGAAACCACTCCGGATAAAACAAGATAGAGAAGGAATAAGATTGAAATAATTTGGGCAGCACTCCGACTGAAAGAAGGAAAACTTGATAAGATGAAAAGAACTTGAAGAGATGGCACAACACTCCGGTTAAATGGATAAGCATGAAAAGGACACAATCCTCACAATTCGAGATGATCGTGAAGAGCAACATCATAATGCCTCCGGAACGAAAGAATAGAAGCTAGATTGTTGGGATAAAGGGACAGAGAAGAAAATGACAACTTTTGCCACAAGTGAACTTGGAAAGCATCCTTGCAAAGAAGAATCGAACGGAGTTGTTGGAAAATCAACAACTAGAAGCACAAGCTTGTTGTGGGCTTATAGCCAACATATCAAAATGATGAGGTGACAACCCGTACAAATGGAAACCATTGATTTGATTGAGGGCACCAAAGAGATGAAAAACTTCTTTCACCAAGAGGATGGGAGATAACTTGGATCATTGATAAACACCACAAATAGCAATATTCCTTAGGGAAGGCTTTAGGTGAAATCTATACCAAGATAACTCCAAAGAAGAGATTGATGGATTTAAAATACCTCACTTTTGACAACAATACGAATCATGAAACATGAAGGAAATTGTCAAGAGTGACATAACACCATCTCAAAAGATAAGATAGAGAATTGCACCGGATGCAAGATGAAGAATACTTGAACTACTCAAAACAAAACATGTGTTGAGCATCATGTTTATTTTGAAGTATGGCTTAGCGGGTCATAACCCGAGAAAACTTGAAGAGCAATTGAAGAATGAAGAGAATCCTTGACGAACCACCATGTAGAGCCTCCATGAAGAACTCCGGTAATAAAAGGAATGAAAAGAAAGAAATTGAGAACACAAGGTGAATCCTTGCAATGATTTAGATGGATCTCCGTGATAAATAGAGCTTGGAACTCCGGAAGAAAAGATGAAGCCTCTCGAACCGAGAATGTGATATGATGAACAACTCCGGAAAGAAGAAATTAATCACTTGGATGAACAAGAATAAGAATTATGTTATGCTTATCCTTCACCAATTAAATTGATGACAATCAGCGGATTTGGCATACTACTTATTCTCGTAGAAAGGATTAAAGAGATATATATGAAACTTGAGAAGTTCTTCAGCGAACCACCGGTAGGATTGGAAAGATCGAATGAATTGATATGATAGCGAAGAGGTGAACTCTTGAGCGAACCACCGTAAGAATTGGAAATGGTGACGAAGAGAATGAATCACGGAGAAGCGGACAAGATTTAAGAAATCTTCTTCTTTGGTCTTCAAATGATGAGAATGACTACGAAACACCACCAAGAATTATTGAGGCACGGAAGAATCAAAAGCGAAGAGGTTGAGCCAACTATGAAAAAAGAATTCCAAAGATCTTGGAGAAAAGCATTTGGTGATGATAACTCATTCTTACATCAAACTTGGAAAAGAATTTGGGATAGCTCGGAATAATTAGAAGAGTCGGGTAAGATCACGGAAAAAGACACGTGGGTTAGGGCCCTCAAAAGAACACCGTTGAGAATGATATTGAAAGAGATTGCAGGTTGAATTAAATGGCTTGAATGAGATAACAATCTCCAAATGGCTTGAACGGATTAAGAATGGAAACACAAATCTTCAAGATATCTTGAGCACTCGAGAACAAATGAATAGCGAAGTGAAAGATTAAGAGGTGCCGGTATGAAAAAGCATTTGAAGCGAGGAAAGGTATGATCAACAAAACTTGACTTGAATCCACGGAGAAGAAACAACAATGAAGGATGATGAACTTGAAGCTGTTGAGCATCTTCATGGGAAAACACCGGATAAGAACATTGATTGAAAGAATGAAGCGACTTCACATGAATAAATGGATACTTGATTAAGAAATATGTGTCCTTGAAGAAAAAGGGGTGGGAGGCGGGAAAAAACAAGGACAACTTGGGATGACCGAAACAAACACCGTTGAAAAAACTTAGAATTTATCTTGCGGATGGGAGAATGATCGGATGCACTTGAAGAGAAACACGCGGTTGGAAAGGATTGACATGACAATCTCGATTGTCGAGAAGGATTAGTATTCACATGAATATGAGAATACCATTTAGAAAGGTATGGAATCAACACTTGACATACGGAAACAACTCGAATACCACAACTCAAAACAAAACAAAGGACTTGGCTTGCGAGAATAAGCGGAACAAACATATGATAGAGATTTCGTCCGAAGTTTTAGTGGTGGGGCCTACGGGCTCAATCGTACAGCACCATCATGTACAAGGCGATGCACATGACATCTGAAGCCCCAGTCGGCATAGCCAAGGACTCTTTAAGACACAATGAGACCTTTGTAAAACCAACCGTGAATAGGCGGACCACTAGGCGTGAACCCCAATTTCATATCATACATCCGTCGGAAAGATATCCTAAGAGCTACTTGAATTCCCACCTATAAAACTCCGAAACTTTACGGTTATGCAATCGGTGTTGGGGATCTGAGGGAGCAATATATCTCACCCAAACTAACAATCCCTACATCCATTTGTATCCATCCGTCAACACATAACCAAGAAAACTTGAAATCGTCTACCTCAACCTTGAAAAGCATCCATTATCGAGTCATGGCAATACTCCCATACTCACCTCGATCTTGGGTTAGCGGGGTTATCTCACCAACAACTGCATAAAGAGATTTTCGATGTCGGTACTAAGCTCGGGTATTCGAACTGCAGCGATAAAATTATGGCGACAACACCTCGGAGCTCAACTCCCGGGACACTGCCACAACCCTAAATTTCAGGAGGCACCAAGACAATGTTTTCATCATAAAACCATCGAACGATTCTAAGATACCAGCGTGATCCTAAAAAAATTTAGTGAAATTTAAGAAGAAGAGTCAAAACTCTCGTCGAGGATACCTCACGAGAAGGTCGAAGGGCTGGGGAGTAAAAGAATTCTAACTCTCCGATATATATAATCCTAAATGACTCAAAACATTTTCTAGACACAACTCGACCACTAAAAGCGATCAAGCGGTGGGGCTCCTAAGGTCGGGGAACAGCTCGATACCAACATAGCGCCCTCGATCGGCTATATCTCCCGTGTCGAAGCACGACTTAGAGGCATAACCGCATTGAAAGCAATGTCGCAAGTGAGGTAATCTTCACACAACCCATGTAATACATAAGGAAAGAGATACATAGTTGGCTTACAATCGCCACTTCACACAATTACATGAATAAAGCATTACATCAACGAGATACAATCAAGGTCCGACTACGGAACCAAAATAAAAGAAGAACCCCAAATCGACAAAAGGTCCCGATCGACCCCAATGGGCTCCCTCTTGATCAACTAGAGCGAAACAACACAAAGGCAAGATCTTCATCGAGCTCCTCCTTGAGCTTAGTTGCGTCACCCTTTCATTAACATAGGCACACAAACTGGTTTTGGAAGTATCTGGTGAGCCACGAGGACTCGACAATCCCATTACCATGGGTATCAAGACTAGCAAAGCTTAATGGGAAAGGAAGGGGTAAAGTGGTGAGGTTGCAGCGACTAAGCATATATGGTGGCTAACCAGCATAAAAGGCGAGAAGAGAAACAAAGCGGAGCAGTCGTGAAGCTAGCAATGATCAAGAGGTGATCACGAACACCTACTTCGTCGGACATAACACGAAACCGTGTTCACTTCCGGACTCCGCAGAGATGAGACCATCACGGCTACACACTCGGTTGATGCGTTTTAATTCGGATCAAGTGTCAAGTTATCTACAACCGGACATTAACAAATTCCCATCTGCCACATAACGCGGGCACGGCTCTCGAAAGTTTATACCTGCGGGGTGTCCCAACAGCCCATGACAAGCTCTCGCGATCATCGAAGAATAGACCTTCACCGGGAAGACCCGATCGATCTCGGAATCCGGTACATCAAGACATTTCGACAATGGTAAAACAAGACCAGCAAAGCCTCCGCTGTGCCGACAAATCCCGATAGGAGCTGCACATATCTCGTTCTCGGGGCACACCGGATGAGCAAGGCGTCGGGTTGGCATAGACCCAGTTGCCGAGGCGCGGACATCGCTTCGGTTTGGACCAACACTTAGACAAGCAGCGGCCGGGGGCTAAAATAAAGATGACCCTCGAGAAGCGACTCCCAAGGGAAAAAGATAGGTGGTGGTGAGGCAAATGGTAAAAGTCAATGTTGGGCCTTCTTTGGACAAGTTTTATTCAAAGCGACTGTCAAGGGGTCCCATAAATCACCCGACAGCGTAAGGGGCGCAAAATCCGGGAACATAACACGGTATGGCGGAAACTAGGCGGCAAGAGTGGAACAAAACACGGGCATAAGGCCGAGCCTTCCACCCTTTACCAAGTATATAGATGCATTAATAATATAAGAGATATTGTGATATCCCAACATAAATCCTGTCCACCATGGAGCAATCTTCAACTTCACGCAACTAACAGCGCTATAAGAGGGCTGAGCAAAAGCGGAACATAGCCAAACAACGGTTTGCTAGGAATGGTGTCAAAGGTTAGAGGTTCATGGCAATTTGGGATGGCTTGACAAGCAGGTAATAGGTAGCGCAGCATAGCGAAAAAACGAGGCAACTAGCATAGCAATGATAGTAGTGAGATCGAGGGTAGCGGTCATCTTGCACGAAATCCCGCAAGGAAGAAGAGCGAGTCCATGAAGAAGACAAGCGGTGAAGCGAACCAACCAAAGATGAGCGAATCCTCACGATGCATGAAAGCAGGAACTATCGAGAAGAAGCACACAACATGGTAAACACACCACACAGGAACATGACATGATGCACAACAAGCATGATGCATGACCAAGCTACATGAAGCTACTCATGGCAAGAGATGATGCAAACAAAACAACACATCAAGGCAAGTTTAAATGAGGCGGAAACAACATATAACAATTCGGTAAGTCCTCATATGCAAATTTCGAAATGGGTCCAGAACTGAATAAACTTTATGTTGAAGTTGTTAAACAGCAAGTTAAGATGCACCATGATGATCTACGAAATTCTAGTCAAGTTACATATAAAGTTCATTAGATTGAACTACGGACTAGAAGATATGAGCAAAACAAGTTAAACATGGCATTGATGCAAAATGCATCCAAACATCAAGCAAACACACCAAAACAAGGATGCAACATGATAATATGAAGCTACATGCAAAAACAAGCAAGTTTCATATAGAGCACACTCAAAAGCGAACAGCAGTGCAACACACACACACACTATACAAGTCATAGCAACAATCATCCCAAAACAGCAACTAGGCATCTTGCAAGCATCAAAACAATATGCTACAGCACCCCAACATAAGAACAAAAGGCATGGGCATGAAGTACACATAAAGCATAACAAAACATGAACACTGAGCTATCTCCAGAAACAACTAGAACATGCTCAAAATGACATGGAGATATTGCAAGTAATAACAATTTCAGACTTTAGCAGAAATAACATCAGGTTGCAATGGTGAGAGCTATGAAACAACATGTTACAGGAAGATATCATGGCAAACAAAGGCATGGCATGATTCTACTCAAAGCATATATCAATAGTCCCTTACTGACCATGAGCCAAAAAGGCATAAAAAATATGATGGCACCCATGTAAACATGGCAAGTTATATTACAGATTTATACATGGCAAGAACAACAATAAGTAGGCATGTTCGTGAGCTCGAACCACTCACTACAGAATAATACATGGCATGGCAAGGCAACCAACAGCAAGAAGGCATGTTTATGAAGCTAAGCATGGCAAGAGCAAGGTCATAGCATACGGATCAACTTCTAGCGACCTCGTGAAAATTGAATCTCATGCAAACAATCTGTCAGGCAACATTTTCAAGCAACTTTGGAGCAAGAAATGAACATGTTCCAGCAGGCTATAATTTCAACCAAGGGCATGAATGGATAGAGCAAGACATGTATATTAAAACATGTTTATAGAGCATCTCCAGATTATGCATAGAATGATTAGTGGAAGCATGTTAACATGGCATCAAAATGTAACAGAATCTGCCAGGAAAACAGCAACAGCAACTACCCTACTTTACAAGCTCAATGCACTCAGCACACAACTCACAAAATTACAAGGTCAACACCTCTGGAAAGATGGCATGGCATAGTCCAACATTCATGTAGAGCTCATATTCATAGGATGCACACATAAATCATGGCAAAAATGACAAAAGAGCTCGAGCTGATAAGATTCTGGAACTAACGATCTGAAGCCTTCTTCCAACAGCACTTCGGGCATCAAGATGAGCTCAAATGTAAAAGATGCAATTAAATGAAATGATGTACTCGTCGAGGCAAACAATTTGACATATTATCGCCCAAAAGCAGACTACGGATGCGGAGATGTGATGGCATGAACATGACATAAAAATTCTGGCCTGGGGACTTAGCAGATTTGAGGCAACTGCTTGAGTGCGTGTACGGACTTGAGGCCGGCGGGCTCGCGGAGTTCACGCCCGGAGATGGCCAGGTCGCCCGGAGGCCAGGCGGATCGGGCGGATCTCGCCCGGATCGGCAGTTCTGGCGAGGGAGCCGAGGCGCAGAAACTGGCCTGATGGGCGCTCGGCGGCGGCCATGGCGAGTCGCGGCGAGGGCGGATCTCGCCGGCCTTGGCAGCATGACGAAGCGGGAACCTGCAGCCCGGAAGCGAGGCCACGGGGCCTCAGGCGCCTCTGTGCGGAAGCAAGCATGGTGGCAGGAAGGCGAAGCGAACGCTGGCGCAATGGCAGCAGCTTGATCTGAGCTGGCGGCCAGCGGAAGATGCGGCAGCGGCCTTCGAAGCGGCCTTGGGGCGTCCAGCTGGCGTGGACATGTCCGTGCGGAGAGGAGAAAGTGGGGTTTGGGATCAGATTCATCATGAATTTGAGAGGAGGGCTTATTTATAGGTAGAGGAGCTAGGAGAGTCCAAATGAGGTGCGGTTTTTGCCCCTTGATCGTGATCGAGCGACCGAGAACATGGAATGGAGTTTGGTGGGTTTGGGCACTTTGGAAGGGTGTTGGGCTGCAACAAAAGAGGACATTACGGTTACCGGTTAAATGTTGGAGTACCAAGCGACCTCAAATGGCACGAAACTTGTGAGCGGTCTACGGTGATATACCAAGGCAGCAGCAAACCTCGAACCATTCGAAAAAGTTTAATACCGCACAAGAAGAGAAGAGGGGCCTTGGAGGAGGTCATAGGGCGCGGATTGCAAAAGCAGACAGCGGGGAAAATGCTCGGATGCATGAGGCGAACATGTATGCAAAATGAAATGCACATGATGACATGATAAAATGCAAATGATGACATGGCAAAGTGCAACACATAAGCAAATGACATGGCAGCGACAACGAATAAGCTGGCGGACACAGGCGCATCGGTCTCGGGCGTCACAGCCTCCCTCGTGACCTTGGCGAGGTCAGCGGCCCTCGAGGAGCCCGAGAGCCTGCGTGAGGAGGCGCGGGCAGGCGCTTCCCTATGCGATGGAAGGGGCTCCTCCTGGCGGCCTTGGGCCTGAGGGCCTGCCTCTGAGGCCGGGCGGTCGATGTCTTTTTCTTCTTGGGTGCGGCCTCGAAGGCCTCCCTTGCTCTGATCTGGGTCTTCCAATGATCGGCTGAAAGGCTTGCTCCGGGGAGCCTGCTGCGTCTCTCTCTCTTGAGGCACCGTGATGATCCCCGCATCCTGGCATCTTGAGGACATTGTAGCCGTGGTGGGTTAGGGCCATGAACAGCCGGCGCTTGAGTGCCGAGGATGGCGTTATCACGACATCGAATGTGGGCGGCGTCGAAGTCGATGAGCTCGGTCTTGATGGTTATCGCGAGCCCGAAGGTGGCAGGAAGGCGGACCTGCCCGGTCGGGACCGTGGAGCCGTCGGTGACTCGGAGAAGGGCTTGGTTGGCTGGTGGTGTAAGCACTTGAAGATTGTTGAATGTTTCCACGGACGGGGCGTTGAGCCCTACCCGCCATCGATGAGGGTCTTCGTGACTATGCGTTCTTGATGATTGGGGAACAAAGCATCGGGAGGACTCCGGCTATGGCGCGCTTGAGCTGATCCGCTGGTGAGCGTGATGGCGCACACCGACCACGAGAGGCGCGTGGCCTCGAGCTTAGGGAGGACTGCATTCACCAGCGGCGAACTGCTTGAAGATCTTGTTGAGAGGCTGGGGCTTGAGCTCCGCCCGGGATCTGAGCGATTACGTGGTTCTGGAAGTCCCAGCCCCTCGTCTGGTGGCGGTCCTCATTTCTCCTTGGCTCTGGCGGCGGCGAGAGAGCCTGCGTTCCCTGCGGGTGATCCTCGCGAGGCTGATCCTCGAGCCTCCCTCATGGCCAGGTCTGCCAGCGGTCCTCGCGAGGTTGGTCGCGCCACCCTTGGCGCAGGCCGCGATCTTCCAGTGCATTCCTTCCTCCTCCTCGGCGTAGCCCAGTCGCTGCGCTTAGGCGTCTGCCGACCCTTCCCTTCGTGCGGCGGGGCTCTTGGCATTCATTGGTGTTGTGGGTGTGGAGGTCATGGTACCTTGATGCCGGCCCCTTGGAGGACTCGGGCTGATCTCTGCCTCGCTTAGTGTCGGCTCGACGCGACACGGCAACCCCTGCGCTTCCGTCCTTGGCCTTGGGCTTCTTCTCTTGAGGGTCCTGGCGAGGCAGCTCGAGGAGGAGGCGCCCCTCCTCAGCCTGGCGCGCAGTCGCCAAGTTGAACAGCTCAGGAGGTGCACAGGTCTTCATGCATCGCCACTCCTCCTTCATCTTGGCGTCGCGCACACCGTCGAAGAAAGCGAGAGATGGTGGCCTCCTCCGTTACCACAGGGACCTTGCGTAGCGTTGTTGAAGTCTTGTATGTATTCTGCGGGGTTTCCCAGGCTGCTGCTTGATCTGGCGCATGTCGCTCCACGGCGGGTGGCGGTCGCGAGTACCTGGAAGTTGGCGATGAAGCGGGTGCGCATCTCGTCGAGGAAGAGATCGTGCACAGGGCCGGTCAGGAGCAGTGCGAGCTCCGTCCTTGGCGGCATGGGAAACCAGTTCGCCACGAACTTTTCGTCTCCGTTAGCAGCCTCGATGCCTTTCGTAGAGTTGGAGGAACTCCGCGAAGTCGGCCGTCTTTGTCGTGGCGAGGCAGTCCGGCTTGAACTTGGCGGGCCCGCATGACGCTCTTGCCTTCGGAGGTGAAGTGCGGCAGCCCGCCCGTGGCGCGAGGCCTTAGGCGATGAAAGCTTAGTCTGCGGGTCCCCATGCACCGTGGTGGGGGCAGCGCGAGGTCTTAGCGTCTTTGGGCGGAGGCGCTCAGGCAGCTTCTCGTGGGCGAGGACTTCTTGGCAGCTCTGCTCTTGCTGGCGCTGGTGGGGCGGAGTTCCGCCCAGAGCATGCAGCTTGGGGCGAGGCACCTTCTTGAGAGGCGGTGGCGCCCAGAGCTCATTGCCAGCAGCGAGTGCGATCTGTGAAGAAGGGCGGTCTTGAGGCGCCTCGGCCGGCAGTGGACAAGCTCGGCGACTTCGGTCGAGCCATTCTTCGTGAACATCGTCGATGGAAGCGATGCGCGAGGCTCGTTGCCACGATGAAGCGCGATTCGGGCCTCCATGGCGCGAAGCGTAGCGTGCGAAAGAACCAGCGAGGTGGCGAGGCGTGGCGGTGCGGCCGTCCAGCGTCATGGGCGGGTCTTTGGGGCGATCCTTGCTGCTCGTTCCCCGCCGGGCGATGGCGGCGTTAATGGCAGTGATGGCGAAACAGCGAGCGCCGCCAGGAAACCGTCTGGCGACATGGGAAGCGAAGCGGCTCGGCGCTTCAGCAACCCAACAGCGTCGAACATGGTTGTGGTGGTCGAGGGAAAAGCAGCTGACGGAAGGCGATTCGGCGCACCTACTGCGCGCCAAATGCGGATTCGGGTTCGGCAGACCCTTGAGTTCAAACCTTTGGGGTGCTCGCGGAGATTCAACCCTCTACCGTCTCGCACCTCACCGAATCGCTGGGACCTAAACTACCAAGAGAACAGCACAAGAGACACAAGAGTTATCTTGGTTCGAGGCCACCATTGTGGTGTAATACCCTACTCCGGTGTGTGGTGTGGTGGATTACCTCTTGGGCTGATGAGGAACAATACAAGGAAGAACAGCCTCATGAGTCATTCTTGGTTGGTGCTACTTAGTTACGGCTCTTGGGTTCTCGATGTCAGATGCCTCTACCTCGGGGTGGCTAGTCCTATTTATAGGAAAAGGCCACAGGCCTCTCCCAAATATTGGCGGGAAGGGCACCAACAATTGGCAATTTTGAAGGGAACAGCGGGTACACTTATCTGACTAAAGTTGGTCTTCGCTGGCAAGACTCTGGTGATGGCCTTGGCTTGGGCTCCACAATGACTTCCTTCGGCTGTTGGGCTGGTCTTGGTCTTGTTGCACGAAATGGGCGCCTTTGCTTGATACTCTACGCTGCGCTGCTCCCTTAGCACCAAAGAGGAAAGGAGGACCTTCTGTGGCTGGCGTGGCGCCCTTGGTCTTCATGGCTTGCGTCATGGGCACCTCATGAGTACCACCTTGAACTCTCCGCCTCCTCATGGCGAGGCTGTGAGCTGTGCTGAGAAGCTCCTTGTCGTCCGCCCGCGATGTTTGGCCCTCGCGAGGTCTCGAGCTTCGTCGATGAAGATGAGCTGTCTTGGGCCTCCCTTGAGCCACGCCCATGGGCGAGCGAGCAAGTCAGGGACCCCGTTCCCGAGCGCCCGGCAGCATCGGCTCTGAATCATGTCTTGGGTCAATAGTTGGGTTTGCCCGGCTCCCATGTTTTGGTACCTTACATTCCGTTGTATCGGCTAAGGTAGCACTGGGAGAACCACTGCGATTGCGCCTCAGTGGAGGAAGCTAAAACTGACCATCATGATAAGGCGAGAGCTGGTCGTTGTTCGAGATGTTTTTTCGAGTCCCTAAAGACTTATGCCGCTTAGAGCGAGGAACCGGCTTTGTCCGGCCCAGGCGTGGATAGCGCCCCGAACTCGATCTTCGAACACTAGGGCTTAGCTGAAATTTAAAATTATAGAATTCTATGGCTAAGTGAGAGTGTTCAAGCATTATAAGTCCGGTTGCGTTGTGTTGAGCGCCTCCTAGATGGACCCAAAAATGGGAACAAGCGCTCAAATTTATCGAACACCCGGCACTTGTGGCATGGGGGCTGAAGCCGACGATTTGCCATCTCTCAGGTTTGATAAGCGGCCGCCTGAAGGTAATATTTTAAATTAACAAGCGTTGCTTAGCGCATATGAACAAAGTTTTCAGCGCACAAGATAACAAAATGCGAGTCTACTCAAATATTACATCTTTGGAGCACTCACCCACAATCATGCGGGCACCCTTCAGGACACTCTTATAATACATTTCGGGCATGCGATACTCCTTGCCCGTCGGTGGCGCGTCCGTCACAAGCTTCTCAGCGTCCATCCTGCCCTAGTGCACCTTTGCACGGGCAAGGGCCCGACGGGCACCTTCAATGCAGGCGGAGTGCTTGACGACTTCAACCCGGGACCGCGTCCACCAGCCGCGCACCAAGCGAAGTAGCTCCCAGGCATGGCCTCCTTGGGCCCTGGCCGAACTATGAGGCCCTTCATGGCTGTTCGGCTACCTTGTGGAGCTCGACCAGCTGCTTCAGCTGAGTCGCTAAAGAACACCGGTTGTCGGCCTCGACATCTTGAGACCATAAGACCTTCTCCGTTGAGCTCCCTCCTCGGCCCGGTAAGCGGCAGCATCGGATACTGCTGAGGCAGATCTGCGGCAGCTCTGGAGAGCTCGAATTCGGGTAAGTAATAGGTAATTCACATTCACATGCTTGCTTTGCATGAAAAATGCCTTACTGCCGCTATCTTCTTCAGCGCCTCGATTTCTGGAGGGCCTTGTGGGCTTCGGCCTTAGCGGCTTTGGCACTCTCAGAGCGATGCAAGCTCGGACTCTCGAGTCTTTGAGTCGCTCCAAACTCTCATGTTTTTCCATGAGAGCACAGGGCTCTTGCTGCACCTCCGCCACCGCGCCTCCTGCTTATCTCCTCGGCTCACTCAGCGGCGCGTGCGTTCGGCCGTGGACACCGCCTCCTTGAAGTCGCCACCTCGTTAAGTGGCCTGAGTACCACGTTATCCTTGTTATTTCTCTTGCAACCAAATCCTTTTCCTGTAAGGTACAAATTCAATATGGTGTTACTCACCTTCCTTGTCCTCGAGCTGCTTCTTGGCACGGCCGAGCTCGCTCTCGGACCGCTCGAGGCTCTGCTTCAAAGCATTGACCTCCGTAGTCAGTGCGGCAGAGGTCAGCAGCGCAGCCTGCAATCCCATATTGACAGTTTTTTAGAACTCCTGCGTATATCTTTTTAGATCCTCAGTCCGGCTTTTCTTTTCGAAAACCGAACCCGAGCATCGAGACTCTTGTCTATCGGTATTATATTTCATATCTTAAAATTCTTACCTCAAAACCTGTTAGAAGGCTGCTGCGAGGCTTGGTCGAGCCCGCTCTTGGCGGCTGAACCTTGAATCACCGCACTCATGAGCGGTGCGGTGTTCTTCTTCGATGGAAGCACCGTTGAGCGCCTCCGGCAAGTTATCCGGCGCCTCTGGTTGGGCCGAGAGGCGCCGGTGTCACTGATCTTGCCCTTCTTACAAAGGGCGCTCGCGGACTTGAACCACTGCAGGTTCGGTCGCGAATCGATCTGCGAGTCCGGGAGGTTGCCTTGCGGCACCTCCGGGGCCTCCTCCTCTGGCGGGTCCCTTCCGGGATCCCACCTCGGCGTCGTCGGCATCACGGGGGTTGAGGCGGTCGGAGAGAATCCATATCCGGCGTGCCGAGGACCCACTTAATGACGGGAAGGTGTCCTGGCGAACTACAGGTTGTATGCGGCATTAGAAAGACACAGTGTGGCAAAAGAAAAATTATAAATTATCTAGGGTCAGGATACTTACGATCTGCGCGAGGCTTGGCCTTTGAGGCCACTCCTCGTTACCGTCATAGCGTTGGCGGAGCAGTCCGGGGAAGGTCCTTCCTTCTTGGACCCTTGGCCTCCCTCATTGGGAGGCCTTCCTCTTCTTCTCCCCGGCGAGAGAGGCCTCTTTCTTCTCCTCCTCGTCTTCGTGGGAGAGTCCATATGAGTCATCGGACGATGAGTCGATATCACTGACGCCAGAACTCCTTGGGTTCCGTGGCCTTATTCTTAGCCTTCTTCTCCGGCACTACGTAAAGTCTGGGACCACAACTTCTGTCAAGCAGGCGTCAGCTGGAGTCTTTGGAAGGGCTGGACGAGTTAACTTGTCCGGACGTCTTCTGCCGATCTGTTAAAGGTATTGGGAGTTTAGATCCCACATAGAGTCAAACTATGGAAAAAATGAGTGTCCCATAAAGGATAACATAGCTTACCTGCGCCCGGGCACGCTGCGTCTTGAATCCATGATCTTGGTTGCGGATCACGGGAGCTTGGCGCCTTGAACAGCACCCTCGGGCAACCGTGCGTCGTGTCGAAGAGCCCCTCAAGGTCGGTCTTGTGCGGATCAAACTCCACAAATTGAAGGCCCATTCTTTGGCGGGGAGAATCCAGCGGACGAGCATGACTGGATCACGTTGACAAGCAAGCTTCTTGTTCACGAGTGCAGAGGCAGGGGTGGAGTCGGTCGGCTCTTAGAACTACCCCTGCAAGCCCTTCTCTTTCCGGAGGTGAGCTGCATGGGGATGCAGATCTGAATTCGGGGCGCTGCCCATTTAGGGTCATCGGCTCGGTGATGTAGAACCACCCGATTGCCACCCTTTGTGGATTCCACGAAGGCACCCTCGAGCCAAGTGGCGTTGGGCATTTGCCCACCATGGCGCCTCCGCACTCTGCTTGGCTGCCCTTCACAACCTTTGGCTTGACATTGATGGTCTTTAGCCACAAGCGAAGTGGGGCTGGATCTGAGAGGAAGGCCTCGCCTGACGATAAGCGCCGAGATATTGAGGATGAAATTTGAGGCGGATCGTGGAAATCCAGGCCGTAGTAGTACATGAGCCCCGGACGAAGGGTGGAGTGGGAAGCCCGATCCAGCGGAGGAAGTGGGGAAGAATATGACCCTCTCATGGGGGCACAGGGGTGAGGATGAGCTACCCCTCGTCAGGCGGCGGTCTGCGATGTCGCTGGACAGGTATCGGCTGCGCCTTCTTGATGTGCCCCTCCGTAGCGGAGGAGGCCATCCTGCCTCCCGCTCCGGACATGGCTGGAAAAGGTCGAGGTGAGATGTGCGGACTTAGGTATTTGGAGCTCGAGTCTTGTGGAGATGGATAAGCAAAGGAGGAAGAAGGCGTGGGTAAAGGAGGTGGATCCTTATCCCTTATATATGGGCGGATGAAACTATCGTCCCTACTAGCACAGTAAAACTCGCTTATCTCCCAGCGCCCGAAATCAATGGCGGTTGGGTTACTACGTCCGTATTGATGGGAATCCGGAATAAGGGAACCACGATCTCTGCCTTGACAAGGCGTGCCAAAAACCGCTTCGCTATCTGTGGCGAGGTGGTATAATAAAAGCGATTCAAGTAAAGGCTTGGTAGTGGTGTGGCGTCATGCCACAAAAAGCGTCGCAGATTGAACTTGTGTAAATATTATTCTCTCTACGGTGGTATGTGGAATTTATTTTCTGAGCGGACACTATCTGGCGTTCACAATCTTCTATGAATTATTGGAGGAGGAACCTGCCTTGCAATGCGAAGACAATATGTGTGTCGGACTAAATCGTCATTGAAGCCTGGTTGAGAGACTCTTGAGGAGTCTGGACTAGGGGTGTCGGATAGCGAACTATCATCATCGACGGACTCCAAGACTATGAAGATACAAGATTGAAGACTTCGTCCGTGTCCGGATGGGACTTTCCTTGGCGTGGAAGGCAAGCTTGGCAATATGGATATGTAGATCTCCTACCATTGTAACCGACTCTGTGTAACCCTAGCCCTCTCTGGTGTCTATATAAACCGGAGGTTTTAGTCCATAGGGCCGAACAACAATCATACCATAGGCTAGCTCCTAGGGTTTAGCCTCCTTGATCTCGTGGTAGATCCTTTGTTGTACTACCCATATCATCAATATCAATCAAGCGGGAGTAGGGTTTTACCTCCATTGAGAGGACCCGAACACAGGTAAAAACATGGTGTCCCTTGTCTCCTGTTACCATCCGCCTAGAGCGCCTGATTCGGGACCCCCTACCGAGATCGCGGTTTGACACCACAAAGGCCACGACAAGGCGTCCCGTTGTCTTCCACCCGATCGCTAGAGTCGTCCCGAGCGGCTGGGGGCTGAGGGTGAAGCGGCGTCAAAGTCGAAGTGAGGATCCATGTTCCGGAGATGGCTGAAGACACGGGAAAAGGCGCGCCCGAGCAGGGCTCGGCTCCTCTCCTCCACCAACCTGTTGGCCCTGACCGACCGCGCCTCCAGCTACGTCACGTTGTCGGTGAAGAACTGAAGTTTGCCGGTGTAGTTAACAGCGTGCGGCTCGCCAACGACCACCTCGCAGATGTTACCCAAGGCCGTGTTGGCTCTCTCCCGAAGCATGGTGAGCATGGGGGCGTGCTCATGTTCTAGAACGCCCGGTGGCGTATTTAAATCCGCGTGCAGCGTAGCAGCGGCCTCAGCCTCGTCCACCTGTTGGCGAAGAAGAAGCACCTCGGCGTGGGAAGTAGTTGATTCCCCTTGCGCCACCTCGAGTGCGGCCCCCAAAGCATCAACCCGCCGCGTTGCTTCCTCCAGCTTGGTCGTCAGGACGGTGGTCCTACCTTCGGCCTCGGTCCGGATCAACTCCAGCCTCTCCTCGAACTTCGCGCTTTCGAGGTTGGTAGCCGTCGCCACCGATGTCCGACCTCCTTTGAGGCGGGTTTCTCGCGCAGCGACATCGTCCTCCACCCGTGTCACCAAGCGCTCCCTCGTCTCCAGGCGCTCATACTCGCGTGCCGTTAAGCGGCTTCGGCGTCGGCGCCTCCTCCGCTCTCTGCAGCTCTGTTGGGTCGCGGAAATACCTTCATCGGCGAGGCCGCCTCATGCAGCTCCACCTGCTCCTCAATAAGCGGCACCGGGCAGAAGTTCCGTGCCGCTCCTCCGTGGCCTCTCATTGCGGTCAGCTTCCGGGCTTCCGGCGGCACTGAGGAGCGGATCTCGAGAGCCGCCAGCGGCCTTAAGCCTCCTCATCGTCGAGATCGCGGCGGCGGCTTGAGGCGACAACCGCCTCCAGCTCGCGCCTTTACGCAACAGGCGCAGAGCCCTCGGCCTCAAGCGCGTCCTCATCAGCGAGCTCTTCACCAAGCAGGCTCACCGCGTCGGCCGCCCTCGGGCTGTCTGGCGGCGCGGCGCTCCGGCGCTTCAGTCGTATTCCACAAGGGAGGGCCGAGGGCGAGTGCGGATCGCCTCCCCCTCGGGCAGGGCTGGGGCTGGCGCCCTTGAGGCGGCCAGGCACGCCTGCCACAAGCCCGACACAGGCAGTCCATCTCCAAGTGAAGAGCGCAGGGAGTACCCCAGCCAATCACGGTCCACGACCAGATGTGAAGCCCACGGCAGGCTGGCTATGCCACGAGAAGGCTCGCGAAGGAAGGTCATGGGGAGCGCTGGGCCGCGTTGCGCCTCGAGATGATTCGTCTCTCCAACCGGCCTCACCACAAGGGCCCTGCTGCTCTTAACAATCAAAGACGGCGGAGAGGGCGGAGGCGAGGGGGATGGCTCCTCAGTCATCTCCATGAGCTCGGAAGGAAGGGCCCTGCGGGGCAAGGATCGGGAAATGCAACAGAAGAATCTGGAGCTAGGAAGGGAGAAGGCTTACTCGTCGATGGCGAAGTACTTCCTACGCTTCAGCAGGCGGCAAGGGTAATCATCGCCCAGGGCCTCCCTTCTCTTCAGTGCCTCAAACTCCTGTGAGCGACAAAAGTTGGCGCGAGGTCGGCTTGTGAAGAGGAAGCACCAGGACAACCAGATTCGAGGGGCATCTGCACGATCTTGCCGCTAGTCGCCTCACCAGAAGAGTAGCTGGAGCCTCGGGGCCTTAGCAGCGGGCATTGCAGGCGGCTGCTCGCCGCCTTCACCCACGACAACACGGGCCTCAGGGGCTGCTCCCTCATGAGCGCCACCCGGCGCTGTCACCTCGGCGGGGGTACCCTCGGCCTCCGGAGGCTCATGCCTCCCTGCTCCGCCGCTTGAGGGAGAGTCGCCTTGGCCGACTGCAAGGGCGGCCACCACCTGCTGGGTTCTCATGAGGCCCTGGAGAGCCAGGCGCGGCCCCCATTCGTCGAAGATGGGCATCGACTCACGAAGTCACCTCTATTCGGCGAGAGTGCAGCAAAGCCCCCCCCTTGCGGATGCACGGGGAAGGATCCCGAGTCAAGACCAAGAGCACCTTCCTCAGCGCTTCAGGCATCAGGTCCTCTTCCTGGAGCCTCATTCGATCCCCACGCCCGCTGAAGGCCCACATCCGGTGGGAATGGCGTTGGAGAGAAGCAACCACAGCGTGCGAGAACTCCTTCACCACCTTGGGCGCCGTCATGCAGAGCTCCCTCAAGAACTTCAAGCAGCCCGGACAAAGCGGCCGGGGACTCGTGGCGTCTCCTGGCCCTAACTTTGTTTTGGGACGAGAAGGCAAAGATGGCTCCGTCGGCGGGGCTGGGCACCTCGTCCACATATGGCCACCGCTCCACGAAACCAGGCGGCGGAGGAAGGCTGAGTCAATTCACAAGCCATTGTCTCTGGCGCGCGGCAAGCTCACGCACCCCAAACATTGGGTGGGGTCGACAAAGCGCGAAGAGAAGAAGTGGCGCAACAAGGCAACGAAGGAAGGATGCCCATCATTGCCTCTAAGCGAAAGCGAAAACGCGATAAGAGTGATGGATTCATGACCGGATGGATCATATGGATCGATAATGGGAGAGCACAGCGTTGAAGAAATCGAAAAGGGAACCAGTCCGCCCATAGAGGCGTCGGCAATGTCGGACCTCACTCAGCAATCTGTCAATGGAATCTTGCGGGGGCGGGCCAGGCCGTCGTCCTCCGCATTCGTTGAAGATGGTGGCGAGCCGAGTGACCTTGCTCAAGCCCCTTGATTGATTATGATCGGCCCGATCGGCGGTGGGGCCCGCCGGCGGCGATGGCGAAGCGGCGGCATGGGCTTCTTCCCTCTTCCCTTCCTCGGTGAGCCATGGCGGGAGAAGAAGGGGAGGTTGAATTGGATTGGATGAGAAGCTGGAGTTTGAGAGGAGAAAGGACGAGCGCTCGGCGGTGGAAAGGGAGGCGGTGTGTGCGGCTCTGAGTCCGCCTAGCATGGCATAAAATAAGGAAGCATGGGGGCGGTGCATACGTCCAATCAACACGCCACGCGGCACCCAAAACATGAGCTGTTAGAACCCATGACAACCGCCTTGCCCTTTGGCCTCTCTGCTCGGCCAAATGCAGGCGCGCCGTGGGCCAGGGGCTACGTCGGCGTTCAGGAATGGGGTCCCCGGACTTGCACTGCGGCCTCTGGCGTTGCTCAAAGGGGCCAGTGGCCCATCTTCATCAACACAAGCTCAAGACCCTCGCGAGGGCAGGCCTCATGAGGCGATCGACAAGGCTTCTTGAGCACAGCCTCATCGGTGGCTCACGAGGCGGAGAGTTCAAGGCGAGGTACCTCGCGAGGTGCTTATGGCCTTGAGCCATGGCGACCAAGGCGCCAGCCCTCGCGGTGTCCTCCTTTCCTCTTTGGTGCAAAGGAGCAAGCGCGGCGAGCATCCAACAAAGGCATCCATTTCGATGCTGCATGAGACCAAGACCGGACCAGCGGCGAGGAAGTCATTGTGGAGCCCAAGCGGCGTCGGCACGAGCCTTTGCGACGAGGACCAACTTTAGTCGAGGATAAGTGTACCCGCTGTTCCCCTTCAAAATGGCCAATTGTTGGCGCCCTTCTGCTCAATATTTGGGGAGAGGCCGGGGCCTTTGCCTATAAATAGGACTAGCCACCCCGGGGTGGGGGAGGACACAGCATACATCTAGAATCAAGAAAGAGAGAGATAAGGCGGTTGAACTCCTCCTAGCAGTTCATCGCACCAGCCAAGCCCGACCCTCATGAGGCAGTTCTTCCTTGTATTGTTCATCATCAGCCCAGAGGCAATCCACCACACCCCTGCTGGGTAGGGTATTACACCACAATGGTGGCTGAACGATATAAACCCTGTGTCTCTTGTGTTGTTCTTTTTAGTAGTTTAGATCCTAGCGATTGGCGAGGAGCGAGGTAGATAGAAGCGAAATCTTGGCGCGCGCCCAGTGTTCAAACCTCAAAGTGCGGAACCCGACATCGACCTGAGCAATGTGACTTGAACCCTTGCACCCCCACCACACTCAACTTGTTGTCTAGTTTAGGTGTAGGCATGGACATAGGGGAGTGTTATTCTCTCAATGAACTCTCCCTCCCCATTATGCATAAATCAATCAACTCTTTCACATTAGCCATTTTGATGGTATACGCTTCAAAGGCGAGTTTTGGTCATGGGCCCAAGGATAATTCTTGGCGGTGCCATACCAATTGACTCAAACATAGGTGGCCGGCCACCGCCCTCTCTTGAGAGAGAGGCGTGAGCTCGCTCTACTTTTGTGCGGTTGTTTTTGTTTTCCTTTCGTTCTTTTCTCTGTTCTTAGTGTTGGTTTCTATTAGTTGTTGTCCCATTTGTTTTGTTCCCTTCTCTTTGGTTTGGGGCATTGGTGGTTGGGCGGTACAACCGGGGTCATGGGCGGTTCTACCGCTGATACCTGGTTGTGCTGCTGATAAAGTTGCATTCGGTGCTTGGCGGTTTTACCGTCCATTTTCCTTAGGCTTCCTTCGTCCGGTACTACCGTTTGTCTCCGGGCGGTACTACCGGTGCCCTTCAGGAAGAAGTACCACCCACTACAACCTATTAGTACCCGACTTGCAGTACAACCGGTCCTTGGAGAGGTTCTACCGCCGCACGGCTATGGGCCTATTTATATCCGAAGGGGTGAAGGGTTTTCTTCTTTTCCCCTTCGTCCCCGTTCGTCCTCTCCTTACCCTAGCCGCCGGTCACCTCTGCCCGCCCAGTGCATCCAGCGCTTCGGATCCGTGGGCTCTCCATGGATTCTCTCCGTGGAGGCCTTCCGATCTTCTCCCATGGATGGTGGTAATGCCCTTGTTCTTCATTCCTCGTTCTAGGGTTTCTTCTTTGTCTAGGGCATTACTTAACCCTCCTAGTTTAGTGCTTGTTCTTTGGTTGGGAGAGATCATTGTTTTTCTTCTGTCTATGTAGTACCTAGAAATCAGAATATTGCTTGTGTGATTCCCATGTCTTGGTTAGATCTAACTCCCCTAGTAGTGCCACTTTCAGCGGTTCTACCGCATATACGGGCGGTACAACCGGTGGGGCGGTTCTACCGGTGGGAGATCCGGTACAACTGGACTATATGAACCACACAACACTGTTCTGGTTTCTCTGTTGTTGCATTTTTTGTGTGCTTTCCTCTCATTCTTGCTGGTTTTCGTGTGTTCTCTTCGTGTGTGTGTTCAGGTGGCTCTAGTTCTCGCTCTGTTCCTCGCAAGACCAAGAAGAGGGCTCGAAGGACTGCGCGCCCAGCTGTGTCTGCTGATGAAGAGGAAGTTGTGATTCCCACCAAGCCTACTCGCCATGAAAAGTCTGCTGCTGCAAAGCGACATGTGGTAATGCCTCTGCACTGTTGGAAAGCCTTCCGCTCCAAGAATCCTTATGTGGTGCCCGTAGCTCCTCGTTGGACCACCGTTCAGTTTCGGAATGAGATGCAAGTACGAATTGTTCATGAACTCTTTGAGCACAACAAGAACAGATATGCCAAGCAGTGGACCATCGATCTTGATCATTGAAGGAACAACCTGGAGTATTTTGGTGAGGCTTTGGCTCTTTGTGAGGAGTTTGATCTTGTCAAGCTCATGTCCGTCAACTGTGACTTTGATGTTCAACTCATCCATCAGTTCTATGCCACCGTTCAGTTTGGAGAAGATGGCCTTGCACCCTCACTTTCATGTGCCGTGATGAGCTCTTTCAAGTTCCTGGAGGACCTTTTGCAATGCTATTAGATGCGATGATACCGGTCTGGAAGGAAGGGTCGCATTCGCCCCCATGATCATCATTGCATGCCTAAGGGAAGCTTGCTCCTCTGTACATTCGGGGCCGTGGTATTATTGGTGAATCTAAGGATTTGGTGAAGGTCTATGACATCATGCATCGTGTGTTTCTGATATTATACGCCCAAAGTGGGGAATCAAGATGAAATCCATGGCTATCTTGTTGACTTGATGGTTGCTATGAAGACAAAGGTGGGAGCTGGGAGGCGTTTGATGTGTCCAATGGTGTGTACGAGATGTACAACATGGTCATCTGAGGAAGGTCCTTGTCGGTGTCAAAACCGGCGGATCTCGGGTAAGGGTCCCGGCTGTGCGTCTAGGCGGATGGTAATAGGAGACAAGGGACACGATGTTTTACCCGGCCTATACCGAGATCCGCCGGTAAAAACATCGTGTCCCTTGTCTCCTGTTACCATCCGCCTAGACGCCGATTCAGGACCCCCTACCGAGATCCGTGGTTTGACACCAGCGGTCCCCATTTATGCTCCTTTTGTCATGTGCTTTCGAACTCCGTGTGGGAGGTTCGCCTTCTGGAGAGCCCTCACCTCTCGATAATCTTACCATTCATGAAGTCAAGCTCCTTAAGAAGAAGAAGCACGTCGAGCCACGGTTCCTGCTGATGCTCTGAGGATGTCTATGCCACCGATGATGAGGATTTTGAGTTGGAGCGAGGGCCAAGCCCTCGTGGGTGGACAAGCTCGCTGCCAAGGTGAAAAACTTTACGCCTTGATCGACATCGAGAAGAGGATGTATGAGGCACATGTCAATGAAGCATTCGGCGTCGTCAAATTGCTATGATGAGGCACCTCAACATAGCCGGTTGAGTGGTTACGAGAAGAATCACTGCAGGAGGCGTTGGATATCTTCCCAGCACACTGGTGCGATGATGAAGCCCCCTCAGCCCTCCACCACCTTTACTGCTGCTGATGATATCATGGAGGACTCGGATCGGGGACGATGATGAACTTTCGATAATGGTGAAGATTCGACAATGATGAAGATCCGGATGCTACGAGAGTCGAGAGAAGACGGTGAGCACAGGGCGCTAACCGCTCTCTTCCTTTTGGTGTCTTGATGCCAAAGGGGGAGAGTGTGATAGAGACTTCGGGAGTTGCATGGGTGGTTCGCGTAGTGTGTGTTTCGTGTTGAACTTTATACATGGTCTCTAGTTGAACTTTGTTCGTTTCTCGGTTTGCTTTGTGTGGATTTTGTGCCCTCCTGCTATCTTATTTTATGCTTGCGGTCATTATTGGTAGTATTGCTCTCATTTCATTATGTTGGCTACCTTCATATTATGTGCTTTAAGTGGTGAGCCTATAAAATCTAGAAGTCTCGACCTTAAAGTATGCCCATGCTCTCTAACAGCTAGTTCAACTTGGGGCACACATCTGGGGAGCTCCGACTAGATTCTATAGACTTCTATCTTAAATCGTGTTGTTATCATCATCCACCAAAAGGGGGAGATTGAAGGGCATTTCCTACCTTATGTTTTGGATGATGATGACAACCCTTTGTTGGTCTAATCACTGTGCTAAATGTTTGAGTTCTCGATGATTAGGCTTACATCGGTTAGTGGTTCTCTCGAAGGAAACAATTGAAGACGGGATCCTCTATGCTTTTTATCTCTTTGGTTGTAGGGAACCCGTACTATCAAGAGGGAATCCACTTTGGAAAGAATAGGGGAATCCATTCACGTACACCTCCATCACCCCTCTTTTGTCGAGAGAGTGCCTCCCTCTTGATTTAATCCCTGCTGTGTTTTCCCAGCGGTTGTACCGCTCGTCCGAGCGGTTGTACCGCTGGCTCTTGGCGCTTCCCTGTCTTTGTCGAGCGGTGGTATCGCTGCCTCCAGGCGGTGGTACCGCCACCAGGCTCTGCAAAGACCAGCAGATTGTTCGACCATGCACGCCCATGTGCAGTCGGGCTTACATTTTGATCACGGTGGCTGGGCGGTGGTGGCGGTTGGTCGGTTGTTCCTCATCAACGGTACAACCGGAGAATGCAGCAGTTCTTCGCTCATACCTTAGCCGCTCAAGTGCTCAAGGCCAAGCAGTTGCACCGGCCCTGCACCGCCCAACTACCGCCCTCAAGGGTGACTCCGTTCTGTTTCGGTGCGGTAGTTGTGCGGTGGCTGGGCGGTTGGTCCAGTTATTTTCTAATGAGTGGTACTACCACTCGATGGCCCGATTGTACCGCTGGTAGGGTTACTGCCGTTACATCGTGAGTCGGTTGTACTGGACAAGGCGGTTGTACTGCTGCTGATCTTGCTAACGCGATAACGGTTGGATTTATTAGGGTTGCTATATAAGGTGGTTCTTCCACCTACCACTTCCATCTCTTACCTCCCTCACTCCACCATTAATGCTCTCAAGCTCTCTTGCCCGATCTCTCTCTCTAGCCACTCAAACTTGTTGATTTGCTAGGGATTGAAGGAGAGACCTAGATCTACACTTCCACCAAAGGATATTTACTTCCCCATACTTTCTAGTGTGGATTTTGTTACTCTTGGGTGCTTGAGCACCCTAGGCAGTTGAGTCACCTCGAAGCCATATTCCATTGTGGTGAAGCTTCGTGGTTTCATTGGGAGCCTCAATTGTTATGGAGATTGCCCCAACTTTGTTTGTAAAGGTCCGGTTGCGCCTTCAAGGGCACCAATAGTGGAATCACGGCATCTCGCATTGTGTGAGGCGTGAGGAGAATCTGAGTGGCCTAGTGGCTTCTTGGGAAGCATTATGCCTCCACACGCTCTATGAGGCGTACTTCCCCTTAAAGGAAGGAACTGATAACACATCCTCGTCTCCACCAGCTCCACTCTTGGTTATTCGTGCCTTTACTCTTGCAAGCCTACTTGTGTTGTATCCCTTGCTTGCTTATGTGTTAGTTGTTATTGCATCATATAGGTTGGTCACATAGTTGCATATCTAGACAACCTATTTTGTTGCAAAGTTTAAA
This sequence comes from Aegilops speltoides, assembly GCA_021437245.1. Classification (NCBI taxonomy): domain Eukaryota; kingdom Viridiplantae; phylum Streptophyta; class Magnoliopsida; order Poales; family Poaceae; genus Aegilops; species Aegilops speltoides. The sequence continues at coordinate 30,615 of JAHHZJ010010027.1, forward strand.
TTAGTAAAGGAAAGCTTAAAATTGTTAGTTGCCTATTCACCCCTCTAGTCAACCATATCGATCCTTTCACCCTTCATCTTGCTGGTGTGGCAATCCTTGAAGATTTGCCTTGCATTGATTCGAGTTCTTTTTGGTCATACGGGCTTTCCTCTGTATTTGGAACAAGTCAATATAGATACGATAATATGGCACAAAAAAAAAAAAGGAAGTAGCAGCTATTTACAAGAGCCTCGCGATTATGCAATATAGCTACGAGATCGTGTTGTCATTGGAATTTCACTTTAGAGCGGTTGGTTTTGTTTTTCAAACAGTTAGCCTGGAAGAAGATACACTTGTAAGGCACATACATAAATACAAGTTCAATATGTGGTTTTATGAAATATATATAGCCTACCTGATACTTTGGATCAGACCAGTGTTTAACGAGGGTTGTCGGTCTTCATCGTAATATATTCCCTTTGGAGATGTTTGGGCCATTTCATTGTTAGCCTTGCCGTCGAAGTGAGATTTTCTAAGGTGGTACCTATACTGTTGCAGAGCATACTGAAAAACATGAGTACATGCTTGTTTAGTTGCATCATCTTTTAGATCCAACTTGAACCTCATCTATTGAAAAAAGAATGTGAGTCTTATTAGGAGGAAGCTAGAAAGTATGGGATAGAGCAAGACAATATTACTAATTGCGATGAATAACATTACTTACGGATAAATGATCAAGGAAGGTGTTAAAGCGGGTATTGTCTTTCTCATTCCTATCTTTGGATCACGTTGGGAGGATCGTGCATGACACCTAATGGCAGCGGCTGCCTCCGATACTAACTGCTGACTCTGTAGCATCCGTGGCCTTTTAAACCTGCCTAAAATGGATCTCCATTCTTCCTCCTTTAGATTTTGTTAATCATCAAGCATTATCCACGATGTCTGTTTCGCTTGCGCTGTGGTGCTAGTTCAACAATGAATATGGAAAGTGTTAGTGTACATCAAGCTGTGAGTACATATAAAGGAGCATGCAAGCGCAACTTGACTTCGGTCGGTGCCGTATTAGTGTTGATGCTCATGAGGTTCATCGATCTTGCCAAGTCTGTTGTGTCGTGATGCTTGAGTAGTGTTAGGTGTGAAGGCAGCTTAGGAACTGGCGAGTTCGAACAAGCGAGCAGTAAGCTGGTTGAGATCTTTGAGTATGCAGTTAGCGGATCTTGAAGCTGGTGGAGTAGGTGATACTGTGTTTGTAGATTTAGCCGGTGGACTTGGACCTTCTACTGCACTATAAGTACCAGCAGAATCTCGATGACAGAACCTTTTCAGTTTCACCCTACGAGTAACAACACTCCCTACTATATTATTTTCCTTGCTCTTTTTTGACTTTTCCATGTCAAGTTGTACCCACAACACAAAAGAATAAAATCACTCTTCAGAACTCATTGATGCATGATACAGACAAGCAATACTTTGATGTAAGACAACCGTATGAGGATGGAATATGTAAGAAAAACAGGACGGCATGACATATTCACAGCTACGATGTGAAAACTAAGCAGAAGGATTTTCAAGAAAATAGAAGTAATGCAAGCTAGACACCATATGAAAGATGCAACCAATATTACTTTGCCAAGTTAAAAGTGTCTTGTCATAAGTGGCAATTCGAAAAATTAGAAGCAGTACAACATAGAAATCAATGCAAGATGCAACCACTATCAAACTTCCATGTTAAAAGCATCCAATCATGAGTTCTTGATCACGGGATACACAACAACAGTACTTTGATGTAAGAACATGGTATGATAGATAGATCGAGTGTATTCTAGACACAGAAAGCCATGTCATATGCACATGTATAATGTATAAACTCAGCAGGTGCAATTTAATCAAAATAGAAGAAATACAGGCTAGACAACATATGCAACATGAAACCAATTATCACTTGTCAACTTAGAGCAAGCACCTACGATGGTGGAGTCACGGAGATGAACTCATCATGTAGACTTGGGACTTCAACTTCATTAGCGATGGCGATGGCAAATCTAGAGAGTCTCTGTTTTGCGTCGGTGCGGAGTACCACCAACATCCCTAACCTCTTTTCCTTCCTATTTTCGATATTGCCTTATGAAGTCAAAACCACAAGAAGATGAATAAAATTAGCTCTGCATAACTGGTTGATGCATGATCTGGACGAACACTACTTTGATGTAAGGCAAGCGGAGATAGGAGGATGGAATATATACAAAAAAGACAGCGTTTCATATTCACACGTCACGATAGGAGGATGGAATATGTATGAAAAAAACAACAAGCGGAAGGCATTTCAACAAAATTAGAAGAAATGAAAACTAGGCACCATATGAACATGCAACCAATATCACTCTATCGGGTAAAAAGTGTCTGCGTCATAAGTGCCATTTCAAGAAATTAGAAGCGGTACAAGCTAGAAGACAATGCAAGATGCAACCTACATCATAGTCCCAAGTTAAATGTGTCTTATGGGTAAGCAATACAAACTAGACATCATACGGAAGCGCAACCACATATAACAGGTTCCAAGTAGAGCAAGCACTGTGATGGTGGAGTAGGGAGATGTGCTCATCATGTACACGTATGTTCTAGAAAGCAGGAACACGTGTCATATTCACGAGCATTATGTGTAAAATAAGCAGATGCAATTCAAATTAGAAGCAATTCAAGCAAGACATCATACACAACATGCAACCACATATAATAGTGTCAAGTTAGAGCAAGCACCTGTGATGGTGGAGTAGGGGAGATGTTCTCATCATCTACACAACTACGTTGACTGTCCGGCCTTGTGTTGTTTTGCGAATCTTGTTGGGAGGATGGCGGAGTAGAATCTGTAGAGAACCCCTGTTTGAGTTGCTCCGAAGGACCACCATCATCCTCTGCCGGACTAATTTCCTTCAGCTGTAATGATTTTGCATTGTGAAGTCAAACCGATAAGAAAAAGGAATAAAATTCGCTCTTCAGAACTCATTCATGCATGATACTGACGAACACTACTCGGATGAAAGGCAAACACATGATGCGAGGATGGAATATGTATGAAAAACAGGATGGTGTGACATATTCACACCTATGATGTGGTAACTAAGCAGAATACATTTCAACAAATTAGAAGCACTGTAAGCTAGACACCATCTGAAAGATGCAACCAATATCACTCTGCCAAGTTCAAACTGTATGGCGTTTCAACAAATTAGAAGCAGTACATGCTAGAAATCATATGCAAGACACAACCAATATCACAGTGGCGACTTAAAGGTGCCTTATCATAAGTGGTGATCACGGGATATGCAAGAATAGTAGTCGATGTAGAAAGCAGGAACACATGTCATATTCATAGGCATTATGTGTAAAATGGCAGATGCAATTCAACAAAGTTAGAAGCAATACAAGCTAGACATCATCGCAACATGCAACCACATATAATAGTGCCAAGTTAGAGCAAAGCACTGTGATGGTGGAGTAGGGAGATGTGCTCATCATCTACAGCTCGTTATTTGTCTAGCCTTGCGTTGTCTTGCGAATCTTGTTGGGAGGATGGCGGAGTAGAATCTGTGAGAACCTCCATTTAGGTTGCTCGGAAGGACCACCATCATCAATGCCTTGCCAATTTCCTTTAGCTTTATTGATTTTGCATTGTGAGGTCATACCAACAAGAAAAAGGAATATCATTAGCTCTTGAGAACTCATTCATGCATGATCTTGACAAACACTACTACGATGAAAGGCAAAGTCATGATACGAGAATGGAATATATGCGAAAAAATGGGATGACTTGACATATTCACACATATGATGTGGTAACTAAGCGAAGGCACTTCAACAAATTAGAAACAACGCAAGACACCATATGGAAGGTGCAATCAATATCACTATGCCAAGTTAAAGCTGTCTCGTCATAGGTGGCGTTCATCAAACTAGAAGCAATACATGCTAGAAATCATATTCAAGGCGCAAACCAATATCACACTGCCAACTAAAAGGTGTCCCATCATAAGTGGTGATGCATGATACACAAGAAGAGTAGTTTCATGTAAGAACATGGTGTGATAGACAAATATAGTATGTACCAAAAACAGGAAGCGTGTCATATTCACATGTATCATGTGTAAGCTAAGCAGATGTAGTTTACACTAATTAGGAGCAATCGAGCTAGACACCATATGCAACATGCAACGGATATCCTGCTTTGCCAAGTTAGAGCAAGCACCTTGGATGGTGGAGTAGGGGGGGCGGAGACTTGGACCTTGTAATGCACTATCAGTACAAGGAGAATCGGTACAGATGCTCCGTTTACGTTGCTGCAGAGGACCACCATCATTGCCTTCCTTACTCTTTTCCTTCCTCTTTCTTGATTTTGCCTTGTCAAGTCAAACCCACAAGAAAAAGGAATAAAATTTGCTCTTCAGAACTCATTGATGCATGATACTGACGAACACTACTTTCATGTAAGGCAGCCGCATGATAGGAGGATGGAATATGTATGAAAAACAGGACGGCGTGACATATTGACATGTATGATGTATAAAGTGTAAACTAAGCACAAGGTGCTTGAACTTGTTAGAATCGATGCAAGCTAGAAACCATATGAAAGATGAAACCAATATCACTCTGCCAAATTAAAGGGTGCCCTAACAAATGTATTTGACCAAATTAGAAGCAATACATGGCAACAGGCTAGAAATAATATGCAATATACAGCGAATAAAGGTGACTCATCGTAAGTGATTGATCAGGATCTGAGAAGAGAGGTAGTTTCATGTAAGAACAAGGTTAACACATAGATGTAGTGTGTATCAAAAATAGGAAGGCATGTCATATTCACGGTATAGTGTGTAAACTAAGCAGATGCCATTTACCTAATTAGAAGCATTACAAGCTAGACACCGTATGCAACATGCAACCACATATCACCTGCTGCGAAGTTGGAGCAAGCACTGTGATGGTGGTGTAGGGAAATGCGGTCTTCGGTATAAACAGACGTTCAATATCTTCATTTAGGCTTCTTTGTTTCTTGAGAATCATGTGGAGAGGATGAAATTGCATCCTTTATAAGAGTATTGCGTCTCATATTAACCCATAGCGTGTTGTCTCATCATAAGAGATAGGCGCAGGATAGAACAAACGATGGTTTGATGTAAGAACATGGTGTGATAGGCGGATGTAGTATGTACCAAAAAGCAGGAAGGCGTGTCATATTCACATGTATAATGTGTAAGCTAAGGAGATGCAATTTAACAAATTAGGAGCATTGATGAGGGATACACAAGAAAAGTAGTTTGATGTATGAACATGGTTAATAGAAAGACATAGTATGTACCAAAACAGGAAGGCATGTCATATTCACGGTATAATGTGTTAACTAAGCAGTGCAATTTACCTAATTAGAAGCATTACAAGGTAGACACCATATGCAACATGCAACCACATATCACTGCTTGCCAAGGAAGAGCAAGCACGTGCGATGGTGGTGTGGGGAATTGCGGTGATCAACTAGAGAGCTATCTTGACTATCTTCATTTAGCCTTGCTGTTTCTTGAGAATCATGTGGGGAGGATGACCTTTGCACTCTTTAAGCAGTAGAGGCGTCTCACGGTAACCCACTCGGTGACTATCTCATCATAAGTGATTGACGAGGGATACAAAGAGCATTAGTTTGATGTACGAACATGGTTAATAGGCATATGTAGTATGTATCAAAAACAGGAAGGCATGTCATTATCAAAGGTGTAATGTGTAAAAGTAAGCGAGATGCAATTTAACCAAATTGGAAGCAATACAAGCTAGACACCATATGCAACATGCAACCACATTTGATATAGCGAAGTTAAAGCAAGCACCTAGGATGGTTGTGTGTGGCAATTGAGATCATCAAGCTATGAGCTACGTTCTTGTCTCCAACTGATGACACTACACCCATTAAATGCTGAAGCGCTTAGTGCTTATCTTGAATTACTTTGGGTGACTTACATCTTTTCTTTTTGCATGCATCAACAACTGCGTCAGTCTGAAATACCCATGCATAAAAAACAATAGTGTGAGTATGGGTGAAGTGTGTGCACAATTAGTGCAGTGTAAAGGTAGCATATAGTAGGTCGGTGAGAAATAAATGATGGGAGACATATGATAGCTCTACAACATGCATGGCACACTAAATTACTACAGATTCTATGAAAATAACAGTCATTGAAAGCAAATAGGTTGATCCATTTTTACTGCACCGTCCGATGTACAAAACGGGCACATCGCCTTCATCTACCTCCAGCCGGTCGGTGTTGCGATCTTCCTCGGCGCCCGGCGACCATCGGCCTAGTATTCCTCCCTACTCGCCCTCCCTCGACCTCACCGCCGCCGAGCTTGCACCGCCCCGACCATCCATTCAAGCCCCGCCGACCTCCAGATCGGGCGCAAGCAGCTCCTGCGCCCCACACCCCTATGATAGACACCGATGTGCCGCTTCCTCGGGGAACAGGCGGACTAGGTGCTCCGCGTGCCTAAGCGGGTGCTACTTCTTTTAATTGCGGTTCGACTGACCCTGAATTGAAATCCAGGCGGGCTACTGACCTCTAGCAAAGGTGAAAGAGTAAAAGGAGTAAACCTTGTGCATTTAGTATCACGAAGAAGATCACGATGAAAGCGCTCAACTAGTTTCTTTCGTGGGATGAATACGGTGTGGCGGAGGCGTAAGATTTGCATGAATAAGGAAGAGGTACCTCTTCTGCTGGCACTCTGTGTCCCATACATTTTCGGCGATCTTCTTGTTGTTCGCGGAACGAGAAGTTGTGGAGGATGGTGCAGCCTTGGGCGAACCCATGGCCAAGTTGTTGAGTGTGGTGGGGTGGCGTCTGTCGTGGCGGGGAAGCTTATCGAGGTGGTAAAGCGGCGTGGCAGAACAGCTCTGGTGCGGTGGGCGGTTGCGATAGTGGAGCCCATGCGATGGCGCGAGGCGGCATGGTCGGAGTGGTTACGAATGCGGCGCCGCGTCGGCATCGGCATCGTGGAAGCAGCTCTGCCTCGGCTTGTTGCTAAGTCCTTGAGGGTGTTGCGGTTTGATTGCGTTGGGCGGCGGCGTCGAGGTACGGCTCGGCGTGATGGAGGAGGCGGTGGATTGGCGCTATGGGGTGGAGGCGGAGGAGGCTGGGGTTTTGCGGCTGGTGGAAGGCGTTTTCCGCCCACGGGTATGAATGGGGAAAGCGAGGGGCGGGGAACTAAGGGAACAATGTTTGGTTTGAGGCAGCTTGTTTGAAATTTGGGAAAGGTACAAACTTTGCCCCATCTAAATTCGGACATATTGCGGGTTGGGGTAGAACAGTCATGTCGGGAGTCCCAAATGTGGGCGGGATAGATTTCGGCCGAGTGCATGGGTGTTTGGCGCCCTGACGTATGAATGCTTCTCGGGCGGTTGAGGCTGGCGTCTTGGTGAAGTTACAAACCTACGGTTTAGACCTTTGGACATCGGGCGATAGGCTACGGGCGAGTTAGGACGATAATTTTCTACTACCAAAACATTAGTCTCGCGGTTTTGGGTGACGAGAGCTTATTTGGCGCCGTTCAATATTTGGGAGCGAAGCATTGCGTTTTCGGTTCTCTTGAATTGAACTTTCAGATTTGTCAAACTTCACAAATCTTACTCTTGAAAATCCTGAAGCTACGATTATTTTTGAATGGAGGGTACATTTGAATATACATTGTACAGTATATATTTAAAAATATGCAACTTACCTCAGTTCATGCATGGTTCCAGATTTAATCTCCTTGGTTGCAAAAAAAGTTAGATATGCGTATGAATATATATAGCATGTTCAAACTCACAACAAAGATTGATGCCCCCTTTTACATCTGATTTACAAATGCCATTATCTCGGGTTCAAATAGATTAATGTACTTCCTATGAATTCGAATCTTCGAAACCCCCTTTATGTTGAATTCGACATGTATTTTATTTCATAGCTAGCAATTTGGAATGTATCCATGCAAGTGACAAACATATAAAGTGCTTCACACTAACAACATGGAGTGCACTAATTAATGTTTATATATGAATTGCAAAAGCATCCATTGCATGTATTTCAAACCGCTCTCATTCTATGGATCGATAATATGAAATAAACACACACACATGCTAGAATTCAATAGAGTATGGGTGTCTGATAGACCAATTTTCATCCATTCGCAATTTTGCAAAATTCATGATCTCATCCAAAAATAATAATACCATTTATATTTTAATTTAATCGTAGAACCGCCTTTTACGTAGATGCACTATGCCTCGCCCGTTCTCACAAGCGTTATATCTCTCTCTATCTAACGCATAAGTGCACACACTTTATATGCATCGGCATTTCTCTTTCACACATGCTCACAATCTCTCTCAGGGTGTCGGGGTGTCTCACGCACATGCTCTCTGTGTTACTTTCTCTCTCTCTTTCTGACTACTATGTACCACTCTTTTCACTAATCTCAGTTGGAAAACACTATTTCTCTCACATGCATATATACACATGCACGGTCTCTACTAGCCCTCTATCGCACATATATGTGCCTATGTGTCTCCCATACGCACATTATCTTTAGGCCTCTCTACTTTTTGCCCCCCCTCCGACACACCTCTCTCTTAGTAGTTGGCAAATATGATTTCATCATATCATTCGGTAGGATATCCCTGGTTGTTAGGCTGGATGGTAATATGAGGCAAAGTTTTACCCTAGTTCGGATCGGACCCTTGCAGTTGAAGAAAGAGCCTACTCCTGGTACTGTATATTAGAGATAGGGGTGTGTACAAAGTACACGTGAATACCAGGCATTGTGCGTGTGTGTATACTATTGACAAACTAGCCCCCAAGCTTGTATAACATACTAAGGGCCTAGGGTTACAACTCATGTATAGTTGGCTTATAACCAGTGGGGATAGAGTCCTCCGCGACTCTGGCAGCTTCGTGTTGTACGCCGAGTCCTCCACATGGGTCTTCGTATAACACGTCTCGGTCTAACCTATATGTGGCGCGGGATGGAACCGACCCATGAGTCTTCATGTTGACCCACCACAACTAGAAATGATGTGCCCACCACACACCTGCATAATCGGCCACTAAGAAAATAAGCATATACAATAGTACAGCGGTATCTAGCTCACGATCGTCTCCATATTTTGTTGATGACAACGGCGGGCTTTGCATTTGATCGTGCTCCATATTTTGTTGGCGATACTTATGGTCATTGTATTTGAAGCGAAACACGATATAGTCCTTTGGACTTGAGAATAAGCTCATCACGGTCACCACATAAATTTTGTCGTGCTAACCAACATGTGGTTGGATGGTTAGAGGGCGATGGTTTCTCGAGCCCACCAAGGTTAATGTTCGGTGCTCGCATTTGTCTTGTGTTAATTTCAGTATTTTCGGCGATGTCGTTTAGTGGGAGGAGGCGTTCCACTTTCGACTCTGAGGCACCTATGGTGACCGTAAAATCTCAAGATCATATATGCTGGCCCACTCTCGAAGGTGCTCATAGGGGTAGGGTTGGCGTGTGTCCGCTTATAGCGGTGAGTGCTTCTTGGCGTATATATGAGCCCTTGCGTGCATGCCGTGTTAAACCAATACATGTCATGATTATCTGGTCCTTTGGCTCACCCATACAACTCCGTATTTTGTTGATGACACAATCAATTGACCAGTCAAACGTTCCACGCAGCGCAACTAGTGTTGCACCATCGGGGTGCGTAACTGTGGGGCCCACCTGTCAGCCCGTATATGAAAGAAAGAAATGGTAGTTTGAGTCTGTACTATGTTAATAAAATAGGAGTGCATTTTAGGGTGATCATACGGTCACTGGCTCACCATACAGCTCCGTAATTTGTTTATAACACGATCAATTGACCAGTCAAACGACCCACATTCAGCAGCGCACATTACCATAGGGCCCACCCATCAACATGTATATGAAGGACAGAAATGGTAATAAACTAGTGGTCAGTGGGTATTCGAAGTTGTGAGACCTCTGGTTGGAAGTCACTGGCGGTTGGGGGTGGGGCGTTCATTGGCGGTGGGGTGGGGATCCCCGGGAAAAGCTCGGCGCCTGCAGGGGAGGGGCTAGAGGATGGCTGGTCTGGCGGAGGTGGCGGTGGGAGTGGTTTCGGGAGGTAGGCGGCCCTTGGCGCGAGGGTGGCGGTTCGGCCGGTGGTATTTAGCGGCTCAAGGGGTTTGATGATAAGCTGGAGGCCCTTGATTTACGCATCAATGGCTGGAAAATCTAATGACCAGAGATGAAAAAAGTCGGTCGGTGACGTGTAGCCTCACCCTGCGTGAACATGCCGCCGCAAAGACACGCGCGCATGTAGGCGTGCAACAACGACTGCGATACACATAGCATTACACGCATCTTTGGCGTCTGACATGCGTAGACATGCACTCACGAACACACACGTACACAACCCATGCATGCAACAAGAAGCGCACCCTTGCGCATACATAACACTTTCGCTGCGCTGCATGCACACAACACCTGCATAAGACACCGCTCAACATATCGTGCATGCACTCTTTATTAAGGACATGGATTATTCTGGTATTAATCAATCTTATCTGTGATAAGCGAACATTGATGTTTGCAGCGGTCTTTATGAATCTAGCGTATTGAGCGGGATATCAACATAGTAGGCAACTACATGAAAAGATGACGTCACACTCAATGAACAATCATCGGTTTATGAAATGCCGCTTGACCGCCTGGCCCACAAAGGTTCCTCGCCATCTGCTGCTGCGTTGGGTCAGCGACATGCAGGCCATGCACCTAAAAGCCCACATGTTAGTGGAAGAACGGCGTGATGTCCTAGGTCGAGTTGAGGCGCCACTCGCGCTGCGCCCGGCTGAACACGCCTCCGTGCGCATTCACGCCTCCATGAAACCCGCGCGTGTGGGCGAGAAACCCACTCTGGACACATGTCCGTTCATGGCCAGGCGGCGTTAAATGCAAGCGCCGGCCGAGCTCCTCCGTTCGCCGTCTATTTAATCTCCTATTTAAGCGAGGCCAAGCATGACCCAGAATCACACACCTCTGCGCTCCCTATCTCCTCCACCATTTCGTCCCACTCTTACAATGGCTTCTGAAAGTAGTTATTCGCATCCAAGCGGCTGGGTAGCCCGCCGGATCTGAGCTATGCAGCTCGCTGATCCACCTCCCTCCCTCACCCGATGGAGCGATTGCCGCCCCAAGCGGTAGCAGTTCAGCAACTCGCCGCTCCAGGCCAACTCGATGAGGAGCAGCGCACGGGCATCGTTGCTGCCGTCCATGTTGCCGCCTCGTACTGCGTCTCCCGTTTCTGCAGACGAGACTCCCATGCCGGCGGCCGCGCCATGCAAGCAGCGACATAAGCGGGTCTTGGAGAGCGGCGATTCGGTGGCAGCGCCTCCGTGTCGCCGCCATCATTGATGAGAAGTAGAACACGGAGGCCACGCCGCTTGGGTCCCATAAAGCCACCGCGAGGCGGCGCCGGCATACACAGCAGTGTCTTGCTGGATCATTTTGTTGCGAGGACCTTCGTCGACCCGCGTGGGCTCCATGGAAGAGGGAATGTTAGGATGAACTTCGAGCGGTGCGGCCATGGCGAAGTAGTGGCGTTGATGAACTTCGAACGGTGCGGCCACCATCATCTTTGGCACCAGCCAATGATATCGAGTTAGGCGATGGGGAAGCGAGCCATCCTTTGTGCGGAAGCATATACCTCGGGGCTCCGGCAGTCCGGTGATTGTCTTTGTCGGACATAGGAACACAAATCGATCGGTGAGGCGACCATTTAGGCCAGGTATTATATACTGTGCTGTCGAACTAACACCGCGTAGTTCATTTGAATGTAATGAAATCCGTCATGTTTGTGTGAAAATCCGGTATTTTATATGATTTCCGTCGTTGTTTATATGAATATCGGTTTGTCTCGTGTTTGCGTGAATTTACGTCCGGTTGGTTGAGTTCTTTGTCATAATGTGTGCGGCTACGGTTGGATGGCGTAATTTGCGAATTCGCTGTCGACCTCTGCGGGCAGCTCGGGCGGCGTTGTGGGACAAAAAAACACAGATCGTGCGAGCTCGTCTCCAACTTGCGTGCTGGAGGATGCATGACAGCATGAGCACCCGAGCCATTCTTCGTTCATCGGTGGCAAAGGCACCATGGACAAAAGGGTCGCCAATATTTTGGCTACCGGGCAAGATCAAACAGCCCCTCCCAATGATTCAAATCCCTTGTTAGCGTGGAATTTTTCCATGTGTTGTTTTCATGGACTAGCAAGATGCCCGTGCATTGCGGAACATCAAGATGCATTTTTTACAAACTCCGCATGCATGGAAGGGAAAATTAATGTCCTCCTTTGCTAGTACCACGAGGCAAACACCATTAATATTGCATCGATTAGTGTTAGTGGCCTTGTATATCTGCAAATTGTAATTTTGATAGTGGCCTTGTATATAAAAATGGAGGAGAAATATGAGGGATAAGGTGAGGAGGTGTGGGCGTGGTGGTGGTGAGTGGTTGGGTGGGCGGAGGCATGGGGATGGGCGGCACATTATGTCTAGGTTTGTATCTCTCTCACACACCCACATAGGTGGGGGCGTGCATGAAGAGAAGAGAACACATGCAGCGCCACGTACTCCGTCTCTTTCCCAACCACACTCGCAGCGGGTGCAGTGGAGCTCATTTCTATCTGAAAAGGCAGCCCACATGGTAATTTGGGGCGTGTCTTTGGTTGTCCACTTGGTGGAGGGAGGATCGTCTACCACGGGTGAACAAACAAATTGCAACTTGGCGCGTTATGTTAAATTAAAAAAAAAAAGCAAACCATGTGGGGCCTACCTTAGAGGCAAGTGTGGATTGTCAAAACCGGCGGATCTCGGAGTAGGGGTCCCGAGCTGTGCGTCTAGGCGGATGGTAACGGGAGACAAGGGACACGATGTTTTACCCAGGTTGGGCCCTCTCGATGGAGGTAAAACCCTACTCTGCTTGATTGATATTGATGATATGGGTAGTACAAGAGTAGATCTACCACGAGATCAAGGAGGCTAAACCCTAGAAGCTAGCCTATGGTATGATTGTTGTTAGATCCCTCTCGGACTAAAACCCTCCGATTTATATAGACATCGGAGAGGGCTAGGGTTACCTGAGTCGGTTACAATGGTAGGAGATCTACATATCCGTATTGCCAAGCTTGCCTTCCACGCCAGGAAAGTCCCCTCCGGACCGGGGGCGAAGTCTTCAATCTTGTATCTTCATAGTCTTGGAGTCCGGCCAATGATGATAGTTCGGCTATCCGGACACCCCTAGTCGAGGACTCCTCGGTAGCCCTGAACCGGGCTTCAATGTGATGAGTCGTAGCGCATATTGTCTTCGGCATTGCAAGGCGGGTTCCTCCTCCAAATAATTCATAGAAGATTGTGAACACCAGGATAGTGTCCGGCTCTGCAAAATAAATTCCACATACCTCCGTATAGAGAATAATATTTACACAAGTTCAATCTACTGACGTATTTTGTGGCATGACGTCACACCACAACCAAGCCTTTACTCGAATCATTTTTATTATTCCACCTCAGCGCGTTTAGCAAAGCGGTTTCCTTAGCACGTCTTGTCGAGCGGATCGTGTCCCCTTATTAAAGGATTCCCATCAATACGGATGTGGGTAACCAACGCGCCCGTTGCCATGCCCCCTCCATCGAAGCGAGTTCCAAGCGGTCATGGGGCGCTCTTGGTATTCTACCCTTTATAATGAGGCCGAGGCCTATTCCTTTTCTTGATCCTTGTCGAACCGCCCCGCCCTAAGTTCCAACACCCAAGGCTCAGATTCAAACACGCCGGACCTTCGACAATTTCGGCTCCGACCTCAGGGCTGGTAGATGCCCTCTTTGTCCGCGGAAGAAGGCGTGCTAAAAGTGAGAGGCGAGTACCTAACCTCACAGATTTCGCATAGGTTGCCCGCCCAAGGGCAAGTCATTCCCACTCGAGCCGGTGAGAGTGTCATGTTAGTGTCTCACTTCCGTCGGGGTTTAGGCTTCCGATGGACCCCTTCGTGAGGGGGCTCATGTTTCATTACGGGCTGGAATTCCATGACTTGGCTCTGGAGTCCATCCTCCACATCTCATCGTTCATTGTCGTCTGCGAAGCCTTCCTCGGCACTACCCCTCACTTTGGTTTGTGGCTCAAGAACTTCAGCGTGGGCGAAGATGATCGGCGGCAGGCGAGTCTTGGAGGGGCAGTTATAAGTAAGAGGGCCAATGCTCCATGGCGAGGGCTCTTTCAAGAGGAGCTCGACTTGTGGCAGGAGTGGTTCTATATCACGCTCCCGGGGCAGCGGGCGAGGTGCCGCCACCGCCTTCGCTCGGGCCCTCCTAGCAGCTGGCGTCATGGGTCGACAAAGGACTTGGTGAGGGGCCGACTAAGGGCGTACCAATATTGCGGGGCGGATTCAAGACCTCCAAGAGGAGATCAATCTGGTCGTAGTGACCTGAGTTATCTTGATTCGGTGCCTTACGCCCTACGCAAGCGTCGCCCTCTCACTTTGTGGGAATTCAATCCGGAGGGACGCGAGCTCTCCACCACTTCATGGCGCGGCCTTTGTGGAGATGTATAAACTGTTCTTGGATCATAAGAGATGTGTCGGACTTGACCGAGGGCCTTGGCCTAAGCTCTGTCGTCCGGATACTCAAGTAAGTAGTCCTATTTCCGGACATACCGTCCGTTTATTTATCATAGATTTGCCTTTTAACCAGCTATCCCTTGAACAGGAGGCGGATGGCGAAAGCAAAACAATCACGGTGTCGGCCCCCTCCACGAGACCACGCGGATCCGTGTTAGTCAAGATCTTGGAGGTTGCACCTTGAAAGAGGCGAAGGGAAAGCAGGAAAACTACGCCTCTGCTAACGAGGCTCTCAAGAAAAGGGGTTGAGAATCCCTCCCACGGAGAAAGAGGACGCTTCGAAGATCCGGAGGCCAAGGCCTCAAAGCGAGGAAGAAATATTCACGGAGGTCCTGCGCCGGGAGAAGCCCGGCACTATTTCCCCAAGGGAATCAGCCCTCCAATGAGCCGTAAGTAGAAAAAGGGAGTTTTGTAATAAGGGACATCCTGTTTTTTATTTACGAGGATAACGAAGTTCTTACCTTGTAGTTCGGATCTCAGCCCTTCTCGTGAGCTCATCTTGAGGATCTTCGTCCGGAGATGATGGAGGCGATACACCTCCATCTGCCCATAGCGTCGGTAGGCGGACGACCCGAGGTGTCGTTCGGAGGTCTCCCGAGTCGGCGGGCGGAGGTTCGGCACCAAGCGGTGTCTGGCGGAGGAGCTGAAGGATCTGCTTTCGAGGCGTCTATCTCGAGAAGATCACCGTACATTAATTAATACGGTGATTGAAAATTTCATCCGCTGAGCGGGTTGCATGAAGCCGTCAAGTTCTTGTGGGGTTTGAAATGCGTAAAAATGACATACCTTTTGTGAGTTTGCACATAGAGTGCACCCTATATAGATAGTAGCCCTGAGACTCGATATGTTGTCGGCGACAGCGTGCGAGGATCATAATGTCGGTTATAAGATGTCGGTCTTCCTATTCGGTGGCGAAGCGTTCGGTGGCCAGCGGTTGATAGAGTTGCGAACTGAAGCGGCAACTTCGACATTGCGGATCACGGACATCGCTGGTCAATAAGCGACAGCGAGTCATAAGGTAGGTGGTTTCTCAGCGGTCACTGGTAAGGGCTGATGCCCGCCTTACAACATGTATGCTTGATGCAGATGGCACCGCTGCTATGGAGGACCTTGAGCGAGCTTGCTCGAGCCAAGGAGCAAGCCGGAAAAGAGTGATCTGCGGCTGCCTCGAAGGCAACCCGAAGAACTAAAAGCGAAAAGGCTGCTCCTTTGCCGAAGCAGGGAGGAGATGACCGGAATGGCCATGAAGCTGAAGGATTCTACCGACCGCTATGAGGTTCTTGAAAGAGAACGCTGAGCGGGGCAAGAGGACCTGAAGAAGGCCACCGCCGAAGCCAAGGATGCCCACTCTGCGATGAGGGCTATAAAGGAGGAGTTGCGTCAGGTCGGAGACATTGCGGCTGGAAAGCCCTTTCTGCTGCGTAGGAAGTTCACAGATCCGAAGTATGCTCAGTTGGGCCAATTGTGGGGTGCGGAGGATGCTTATCTGAATTTGGCGGCGAGTCTGGCGGGCCTTGATCATGCACTTCGAAACCAGCGGGATCACGAAATGGAAGAGCTTTTTGGTCTCAATTCCATAGTCAGGACCGTCCACTTCCGTTAACGATCGGTTGGCTGAGTGGGCTGAGCTGAATAGGTTGTCGGACTTGCCATGAAGGATGTCGTGGCTCATATGTGGCGGAAAGGCCCAAGCCGAAGAGTTATTTTGGCTTAGTGCAGCAATTCCTTGGTGTGGTGCACGCATATCAAAGCGATGAAGCGGTCGGCATGCATAGAGGTGCATGGATGGCTCTCGCCGTGTCAAAACATCTTGGGCAGAGATGGATGCCACCGACGTTGCATCCGGGATTGAGACGAGCCGATTACCGCCGAGCACTATTTTGAGGAAATCTGCGGGCGCTCATTTAATAAATCGCGGTGCTTTCGAAAAGCGTTATGTTCAAATGACATGTATGATTTGTAAAACCATATTTATAATATCGAGGGCTTTTTATACTTGTGCATTCAAGTATTGAAATATCTCTGTCTTGACCCGTTAATGTATATGTATATATAACACGAAAGATGGCAGTCTTGACATTACGCACATAGTGCTTGAGGTGTTTTAAAAAGCGCATTTTCACATAATCAACGTCTTGGTCTGTGAAGGAGGTGGTAGCGTAGCAAACTAGGCAACGGACTATAATACTTTATCACTTTCACTTAGCCATAGGAGTTGAAGGTGGGGCTACGATATAGCCCTAGGGGCACCAGCGCTCTCGAATTCGAGGCGTGTGTGCTGACAAGGAAAGCAGTCCCTCGTCAAGCGTAGGAATTCTAGACATTCCGGTAGTCGTCGAGTGGTTGACAGTCTCTCATTGTATCATGATAGTCGGTTTTGGCTTTCTCTACTAAGGTGCTCGCCGGGCGAACCGGGGGCAGTCGCGTGAGTTCTCCTGGTGCCGCGTTAGCCAATAAAGCGGAACATAAGGCAGCAAAACACGGGGCCGGGCAAACCCAACATTTGACCAAAGACATGATTCGGAGCTGATGCATATAAGGCCTAACTTCGAGGCGCGAACACTCCCTAAGGTATTCGGTCTTTATGAAGCAGGCGAGCGATGCCCTAAGCCCCTAGTGTCAGTGCAGCGAAATTTTACGTGCGGCCCGATGCCAAAGCGCCAGACCTCCTCCTCGGTTATGGTAGAAACCGGGGGATGTGTATCAACAAGAGCGGTAAAAAAGGTTTACGCGAGGTCTTAATCTGAAAAGAATCCTTACAACGAGGTCCCTGCTACGTCTGCGCTGTGTCTCCGTTGTCTTGTATCTGGGCGGGTGTATACGTTGTTCATCTGAAAAGAGAAGAACTTAGTTTGAAAAAGATCATGCAAAAAATGTATATAAAAAGAGTATTATTTAAAATGAATAAAATTGAGATTTATTGGCTCTCATTGTTCATCGTGCAGCCCTTGTAAAGGGTATGCGGCTAATAAGCCCCTTGTTTATTTATCTTGGACTCGCTTAACGTGTCGGTCTGAATGACCTGTTTTAGGAGCTTTGATCAGCAAAGCGGATTAGTGTGGCTGTCAAGGCGGTCTCACGTTCTTCATGATCGGGAACACTCAAAGTTTCCCTTCAATGAGATGATACCGCGTGGTGGGCATTTTAAGTGTAAGAGGCGGCGTAATCACGGTATTGCGTAAGCGGTAGCTTGGCGTCCCAATAGTCTTGATGGCTACTTTTGAATGGGGCGATATGGAAGATTAGCTTTTCGCGACGGAAGTTGTCGGATGAACTGAACACGACTTCTAGTAGTAAGTAGCCCGTACAATTGGCATAAGGGCCTGGCGTTACTCCTTTAAAGGAAGTGTTGCTATGGTGAATTTTGGTAGGGTCTATCCCCATTCTGCTGATTGTGTCCTGGTATAGCAGGTTTATATCGCTGCCGCCATCCATTAGGACTTGTGTAAATTGTAGTCCGCTGATTATAGGATCTAGTATCAAAGCAGTCCATCCTGAGTTTTGAATACTTCTGGAGTAATCCTGATGGTCGAAAGTACTTGGTTTTGACATCCAGTTTCGGGACTCTGCTGGGGTGGACCGTGTGGCGCACACTTTAGTAGGTGCCGCCCTATTTTTCCTTGTTATCACTTGAAGTGAATTTACTGTTTTGACTTCTTGTGGGAAATTCTTTTGTTTTCCGGTGCTCTGCTTGTGGGGTTCGTCATCGTCCTCGCTTTGTGTGTCGAGCCCCTTGTGTTTGGCGTTAAGTCGGCCGGACTGCTTGAAGACCCAACAATCTCGTGGGTATGGTTTGCGAGCTTCCGGGGTACTATGGATTTAACATATCTGTCCAAGATTTTGTTTAGGTTGGATAGCTAATCCTTGTTGTCCTTAAGAAGCGGTGTTTTGTTGTTCGACGAGAGCTTTTGAACCAGCGTTGACGCCCGTGTTCTTTAGGCCATTTTCCTTAGTCCGGCGCTGGTCTTTTCTGCGTCGTGGCTTCCATTCCATCACGACCTCGGATGTACTCGGGTCGCTGGTGCTGCATCTTGCTGACCAGCTATCTTCTCCATGTGAAGCGGGTCATGAAACTTGTTAGTCGGCCCCTTTGTCCTTGGCTTTTCTGGCGAGGTGTACAGCGAAACCATTCGTCTCAGACGTTATGTTTGAAGGCTCTTGAGGAGTCTGGACTAGGGGTGTCCGGATAGCGGACTATCATCACCGGCGGACTCCAAGACTACGAAGATACAAGATTGAAGACTTACGTCCCGTGTCGAATGGGACTTTCCTTGGCGTGGAAGGCAAGCTTGCAATCTGGATATGTAGATCTCCTACCATTGTAACCGACTCTGTGTAACCCTAGCCCTCTCGGTGTCTATATAAACCGGAGGGTTTTTAATCCGTGGGGCAACAACCATTACAACAATCATACCATAGGCTAGCTTCTAGGGTTTAGCCTCCTTGATCTCGTGGTAGATCCACTCTTGTACTACCCATATCATCAATATCAATCAAGCGGGGTAGGGTTTTACCTCCATCAAGAGGGCCCGAACACAGGTAAAACATCGTGTCCCTTGTCTCCTGTTACCATCCGCCTAGATGCGCGATTCAGGACCCCCTACCCAGAACCGCGGTTTGACACCGACATTGGTGCTTTCATTGAGAGTTCCTCGTGTAAGTCACCCGATAGGCTTGATGGCTTCTTCAATCAACAACACGAGTCGGTGAGACTTTTCTCCTGGACAGATCTTAAATATTGGCGGCTTTGCTGCGGGCAATTCCCTTAGCCGTCGGAAGCGGATCGAAAGCTTCGCTCCTAGCCATCGGTCGAGGTTTGGAAGCCTAAACTTCACGGCCGACATCCATGGAGACTTGATCTTGACGGACTCGAGCCGCGGCCCGGCGTGCGGCTGTCGCGATGGGCATGATTTAGCTCTGCCGGCGGACCGGTGCCACGGTAGCGCACCCAAGTCGCTCCGATGCATAGTCGGAGCCGACCGCGCGAATCAGGGCGGGTGGCTGGACACGCCTCGGGGCTGCAACTTCCGCGGCGATGGGCGAACACTGACCTCATCCCTTATAAAGCTCGTGACTCCGGGTGCTAGACTCCGAACCTCCTGCGCCCCGTAATCGAATCGATTGGGCGCCGATCATGGAGTTCACCGCTGCGGACATCTTTCGGCACTCACCTTTGGCGACATCCTAAATTCGCTAAAGCATCTCGCTATCGAGCCTGGCGGACTACGGCGGGATGGTTGAGATCTTGGACGGCGAAGAAATTCAAAGCCCACCCACCACCCACTTTGTAGCCGCTTGTCGGCGATCTAGCCGACCGCTAGACTACGACTCGAAGACATCGGCGGTATGGGCGGCGATGCGGAGGCGATCAGAAACCAGCGCCCTGAGGACCTTTGGAAGACCACCTCGTCATACAACATATACATGGTGGACACCCCAAAAGATGGGGAACTGCGAAGAAAGCGGAGCAGATTCCTTAAAAAACAGCCCAAGCACCGGCGTCGTGGCGCCGCTCTAAATCTCGCCCTTTGCAAGAATGGAATTCGGCACACGAGATAATAACACCCGAAAGTGCCTAAGACAACCCCCTCCGGCAAGATTCAGCGCGCATGAGGATGCGAAGCAAGCCCTCCACGAAGGCGGCGAGCGAAGAGGTCGAGGATGATAATTACATACCTCCCTCGGGAGGCGAGGCAAGCCTCGGCGATGGCCAATTCGTCGTGCGAGGATCCCGTCAAACAAGGCGTTTCAAGCGCGGGCTAATAGCCTGACAAATAGCCTAAAGAAAAAGCAGCGGCAACTTCAAAGCTGATCAAGACACGCTGGCGACGGATGGACGAGGTCCTCGCGGCGAAAAGTATGAACTCGAGCGCCCCTCAAGAGTTACCCAGCATAAGTTGCTCCCCGATTAGAGGAGGAAGCATACATACCTTCATCACCAGCGCACAATAAGGCCGACCGACCACCCCATGGTCGCGATAGAGAGGCATCCTGGCCCTCCATCAAGACCGTACCCCGGCATCGCTCGAAAAGTACGAGGCCACAAGGGAATGCGCCGGACTTGCGGGATATATTGGAGGATAAGGCAAGACAATCCAGATCTATCTATGGATCACGTGGGCGCCCCACGACCCACGACGAATACCGTCGTGCCGGATACAACAACTCCGGCCGGGCTGAACACAGCAGACAACGCTCTCTTGAGCTACGTCATGACATTGATCAATCTGAGGCGCCGCACCCACTATGCTTCACGGACGAAGTAATGATCATCAAATCCTGAAGGGTTTAAACCGTCAACATTGAATCCTCGATGGCTGCGAGACCCAGCGGTTTGGATCGAGATTATCTCCTTCAAATCCATATGGCGGCGGCGACATCTCACGCCATCAAATATCTCGTTCAAGCAAGGACCAGATCGGCATTGGCTTAACAGCCTGCCCGCGAGTCAATTGGGTGTTGGGAGGCTGGAGGCGCATTCCTCGACAACTTCGGGGCACATATGTGCGACCACGAGCGCCGATGACCTAAGCCACATAATTCAGCAGCAGACGAACCGGCGAGGCAATTACAGACCACAGTTCTGAACAAAGAAAAATCAAATCGTCATTGTCCGGATCACGAGAGGCCCTCGCAGCCTTCAAACATAACATCCATGACGAGTGGCTGGCCGGCACCTAGGGCGGAAAAGCGAAATCCATGGCAGCCCTCACATCAATCATGACCGCTTACATGCGGGAGAAGATAACTAGCTGGCTTCGCAATAACAACCGGTAAAAATCTTTGGCAGTCCGGATACTAAGGACCACAATGGCGGTCGCGTCGAAACAAAAACAAGCGCCCGCGTTAGCGACAACAATGAGATCTGACGATCAGCGCGGATTCGAGGCTCTAAACCGGTCAGCGGAAGAAGCCATTCAAAAGAACCACTCGGGTCCGTCAATTTGGACCGAATACTCGACCGCTCTTGCGGATACATGGCACCCGAAAAAGACTAACCACACCAAGAGATTGTTGGTTATTCAAGCGGCAGGCGAGCAAGTTAATTGCGAAAACAATGACAAGGGGCTGCAGCGATGGCGAGAAGAGACCCGGCCACCCGAATAGTAGAGGACGAAAGGCTTCCCCACAAGTGCGGACGGTAAACATGATATCATAACCCATATACCCAAGAGGGGCGAGCGTGCTTGAGGGCGTATATGCGATGGAGCGATCGCCCAGAGTTCAATCCATGGTCCTCTTGCCCGATCACTTTCGATCGAAGAGACCATCCGACCATTATCCGCCATGGCGGATTCGCGCGATGGTTTTAGACCCAATCGTCGATGGATTTCACCTCACGAGAGTCGATGGGCCGGCGGCGATGCTGAACCTGCTTTATCGGGATCTGAGTCGCAAGATGGGCATAGACCCTCAAGATTAAACCTACAAAGGCGACCTTCAAAGGCGTCATACCAGTGTTGAGGCCAATTATGCAGGCTCGATCTGCTGAAGTGGTCTTCGGATCCCGGATAATTTCGAGCGAGAGTTAATCTTGACATAGTCCCGTTCGCGGCGGCTATCACGCTCTGCTCGGACGAACGCGTCCACAAAGTTCAGCGCGGTGCCGCATTATGCATACCTCAAGCTCAAGATGCGGGCCCTCGTGGAGTCATCACGGTCAGCGGAAATACGGGCGCTCCCTCGAGCGGAGGAACATACTGCAGCTCTCATGGCGGAAATGCTGAGCAGCCTTCTAAGGCAATTTTGAGTCCGGCCGTTAAGCGGACGGACCGCGGCCAAACAGCGCCGGAGCAACATCAATCAAGACCACCTGGCGTTCGAACATGCGTAGCAATGCGGCTAACCCCACCCTCGCATGATTGCAAGACCAGCTCTCCGCACATCATTATGCTCTGGAGATACCATGGGCATAGGGGAGAACACGACCCTAACAGGCCCAGTGCGGCTCGACCACACGGGGGCTCCCAAGTGTGTCGCTCTTTTTCATTTTATTTTCCTTCTTTTTATACAGGACTCCATTCACGGAGGCCTGTCCGTGGCGAACTGCCCGAACTCACGATCAACAACTGACGGGGGAGGGACAAAGGCTGCGACGAACACTCGGTGGTCTCCATTACGAGCATTAAATTTGTTAAATACACCATTCCGCAGCCTACCCACGGAGAGACATGTCTAATTAGTCAATCCCTTGCTTACCGCTATTTGTATCATTCCGCACTCATAGCAGAATTCCTTGAATAAACAATGCAGCACTTTTTGCCTATAATTGCATTACTTTACATATATGTTCATTAATGACATCTTGCACCCGTATATTTTAGTGCGGCCGAATACACCGAGGGCTTATGTTCCCCGCATTATGGTGTGATAAGTCGAACACTTTCACAAGTCGGCACCCGAACTTATAGCATTATATGAATCGGCTCGAATCATGTCTTGGGTCAATAGTTGGGTTTGCCGGCTCCCATGTTTTGGTACCTTACGTTCCGTTACAGTCGGCTAAGGTAGCTGAGAGAACTTACTGCGATTGCGCCCGGTTGGTAGGCGGCGCCTCGATGGAAAGCTAAAAGGCTATTTGTCATGATAAGGCGAAGACTGGTCGCTGTTGAGAGGTCTTTTTGAGTCCCTAAAGACTTATGCGCTTGACGAAGAACGGATAATGTCCGGCCAAAGGCGGGGATAGCGCCCGAACTCGGTCTTCCGAATACTAGGGGCTTCGCCGAAATTTAAAATTATAGAATTCTATGGCTAAGTGAGAGTGTTCAAGCATTATAAGTCCGGTTGCCTTGTTCGTTGTGTTGAGCGCCTCCCTAGATGGACCCAAAAATGGGAACAAGAGTGCTCAAGTTTATCCCGAACACCCCAGCACTCGTGGCATGGGGGCTGAAGCCGACGACTTGCCATCTCTCAGATTTTATAAATGGCCGCACAGAAGGTAATATTTTAAATCAATAAGCGTTGCTTAGCGCATATGAACAAAGTTTTCAGCGCACAGGATAACACATTGCGAGTTTACTCAATAATTACATCTCTGGGGCACTCATCCGCAATCTTGCGGGCACCCTTGAGACAGATCTTATAGTACATCTCGGGCGTCACGATACTCCTTGCCGGTGGCGGCGCGTCGATGATAAGCCTCTCGCATCAGCCTGCCCCAATGCACCTTCTTGCGGGCAAGGGCGGCGAGCACCTTCAATCTGGCGGGCGCTTGATGACCTCCACCCGAGGCGCATCCACCAGCCGCCCGCGCAGGCGAAAGTAGCTCCCGAGCATGGCCTCTCGAGCCCTGGCCGGGACTATGAGGCCCTTCATGGCCTGCTCGGCTACCTTGTGGAGCTCGACCGGCTGCTTCGGCTGGTCGCTAGAAACACCGGATGGCCGGCCTCGGCGTCTTGAGACGAAGACCTTCTCTGTTGAGCTCCCTCCTCGGCTCGGTAGAATCTGGTGGCATCGGACACGCTGCGAGGCAGATCTGCCAGCGCCCTGGAGAGCTCGAATTCGGGTAAGTGTCGGGTAGTTTACATTAACATGCTTGCTTTGCATGAAAAATGCCTTACCGCCGCTATTTTCTTCACATCCTCAATCTCTGAAGGGCCTTATGGGCCTCGGCCTTGGCGGCTTTGGCACTTTCAGAGCGAGGCAAGCTCGGACTCTCGAGTCTTGAGTCGCGCTCCAAACTCTCATGCTTTTCCATGAGAGCACAGAGCTCTTGCCGCACCTCCGCCAGCGCCTCCTGCTTCTCTCGCTCTGCTCGTTCCGTGGCACGCATAGTATTGACGCGGACACAACCTCCTTAGGGTTGCCACCTCATTCGTGGCCCTGCGGTACCCACGTTATCCTTGTTATTTTCATTGCAACCAAAATCCTTTTACGTAAGGTACAAATTTAAAGTGGTATTACTCACCTTCTTTGTCCTCGAGCTGCTTCTTGGCAAGGCCGAGCTCTTGCTCGGACGCTCGAGTCTGCTTCAAACACCGACCTCCATGATTAGTCGGCGAGAGGTCGGCGGCAACACTGCAAACCCATATTGACATAATTTTTAGCACTCCTGCGTATATCTTTTTAGATCCTCAATCGGTTTTTCTTTCGAACACCGAACCGAGCATCGGGGCTCTGTCTATGCGGTATTACATTACATATTTTAAACTTCTTACCTCAAAGCCTATTAGAAGGCTCTGCGAGCCGGTCAGCCCGCTCTTGGCGGTTGAACCTTGAATCACCGCACTCATGATAGTGCGGTGTTCTTCCTCGATGGAGCGCCGTTGGCGCCTCCAACAAGTTGTCCGGCGCCTCGGTTGGGCGGAGGCCGCGGCGTCCGCAGTCTTGCCCTTCTTGCGAAGGGCACGCTGCGGACTCCGGAACCATGGCGGGTTCGGCGCCAAAGTCCGGAAGCTGCCTTGTGGCGCCTCCGGGCCTCCTCGATGGGTCCCTTCCAGGATCCCACCTCGGCGTCCTCGGCGTCGCGAGGTGGGCGGTCGGGATGGAATCTACATCAAGCAGGCCCAGCGACCCTTCGATGAGCGGGGAGATCATCATCGGCGGACTGCAGGCGGTGTGCGGCATTAGAAGGACACTATGTGACACAAAAGAAATTATAGATCATTAGGGAATCCGGATACTTACGATCTTGCGGAGGCTGGCCCTTGAGGCCACTCTTCATCGCCAACGTTGGCGTTGGCGGTGCTGTCGAGAATAGTCCTTCCCTCTTGGACCCTTGGCCTCCCCTGTTGGGAAGCCTTCCTCTTCCTCTCTCCTTCCTGCGGGAGGAGTCCTCTTTCTCCTCCTCGTCTTGAGGAGAGTCCACCTCGAGCCATCGGACGATGAGTCGATAGCACTGGCGCCGGGAACTTCTTGAGTTCCGTGGCCTTCTTCTTAGCCTTCTTCTCGGCACCACATAGGCGCCGGGACCAGCAACCCGATTAAGCGGGCGTCCGCTGGAGTCTTGGGAAGGGCAGACGGTCTACTGTCCGGACGTCCTCTGCCGATCTGTCAAAGGCATTGGGAGTTTTAGATCCCACATAGAGTCAAACTATGAAAGAAAATAAATGTCCCATAGAGGATAACAAAGCTTACCCCGCCCGGACGGGCGCTTGAGTGCTGAATCCGCGATCTTCCGTCGCGGATCGCGAGGGCTTCTCCGCCCTTGAACAGCACCCTCCAGGTAGGCCGTGCGTCGTGTCGAAGAGCCGCTCAAGGCACAGTGCTGTGCGGATCGAACTCCCACAAATTAAATGCCCGTTGTTGGCAAGGGAGAATCCGGCGGACGAGCATGACCTGGATCACATTGACAAGCCTAAGCTTCTTGTTCACTAGGAGTGCAGAGGCAGATGGAGTCTGTCGGCTCCTCGAACTACCCCATAGCAAGCCCTTCTCTTTCGAGGAGGTGAGCTGCATGAGGATACCAGATCTGAACTCGGGGCGCCGCCCATTTAGAGTCGTGGCTCGGTGATATAGAACCACCCGATTGCCACCCTTTGCGGACTCCATGAAGGCCCCTTGAGCGAGATGGCGTTGGGCATCTTGCCCAGCATGGCGCCTCCGCACTCCGGCTTGGCGCCCTTCACCACCTTGACGACATTGAAGGTCTTGAGCCACAAGCGAAGTGGGGCTGGATCTGAAGGAAGGCCTCGCACCTGACGATAAGCGCCGAGATGTTGAGGATGAAGTTTGGCGCCCGGTCATGGAAATCGGGCCGTAATAATACATGAGCCCCGGACAAAGGGATGCAGCAGGAAGCCCAGTCCGCGGAGGAAGTGGGGAAGAATCGACCCTCTCATGGGGCACAGGGGTGGGGATGAGCTGCCCCTTGTCGGGCAGGCCGGTCTGCGATGTCGCGGAAGGTATCCGGCGCTTGCGCAGCTGCGATGTGCTCCTCCGTAGCGGAGGAGGCCAACCATTGCCTCCGCTCCGGACATGGTTGGAGAAGGTTGAGGCGAGATGTGCGAACTTGGTATTTGGGCTCGAGTCGCGGAGATGGATAAGCAAAGGAGGAAGAAGGCGTAGGTAAAAAGGCGGATCCTTATCCCTTATATATGGGCGGGGCGAAAACTATCGTCCCCACCGGCACTGGTAAAACTAAGCTTATCTCCCAAGCGCCACCATCAATGGCGGCGGTTGGGTTCCTGCGTCCGTATTGATGGGAATCCGGAATAAGGGAACACGATCTACCTTCGACAAGATGTGCCAAGAAACCGCTTCGCTAAGCGCTGATGTGGTATAATAAAAAACAATTCAAGTAAAGGCTTGGTAGTGGCTTGACATCATTCCACGAAATATATCGTGATTGAACTTGTGTACATATTATTCTCTCTACGGTGGAATGTGGAATTTATTTTGCGAGTTGGACACTATCACGGTGTTCACAATCTTCTATGAATTATTTGGAGGAGGAACCCGCCTTGCAATGCGAACACTATCTTGCGCGGACTCATCGTCATTGAAGCCTGGTTAGAGAGACTCTTGAGGAGTCTGGACTAGGGGTGTCAGGATAGCCGGACTATCATCACCGGCGGACTCCAAGACTACGAAGATACAAGATTGAAGACTTCATCCGTGTCCGGATGGGACTTTCCTTGGCGTGGAAGGCAAGCTTGGCATCTACGGATATGTAGATCTCCTACCATTGTAACCGACTCTGTGTAACCCTAGCCCTCTCGGTGTCTATATAAAGCTGGAGGGTTTTAGTCCGTGGGAATGAACAACCATTACAACAATCATACCATAGGCTAGCTTCTAGGGTTTAGCCTCCTTGATCTCGTGGTAGATCCACTCTTGTACTACCCATATCATCAATATCAATCAAGCGAGGAGTAGGGTTTTACCTCCATCGAGAGGGCGAACACAGGTTAAAACATCGTGTCCCTTGTCTCCTATTACCATCCGCCTAGGCGCTTGCACAGTTCGGGACCCCCTACCGAGATCCGCGGTTTGACACCGACAGGCTGCTAAAAGGCCGGCGTCCGGACAATCGACTATTTGGTTCTTTTGGTGAGAACCTGTTCCAGAATTTGAGGCTGACTCTTAGGGCTCTTGAGTTATGTGACTTAATCGTTTGCATCGGGGGCGGACATAAGTCCCTGAAAATTTGCTCGGCGCATCCTCGAGCTCTTCCCAACTTCAATGGTATTTTTACGGGAGGCTTTTGGGCCAATGCGAGCTGGCCCTTTGAGCTTGAGGGTAGGTATTTTATGGCATGGAGATCATCTCCTCTAGCCATATGTATGTGGGGATATAATCCTCAATCCAGACTCAAGGGTCTGTTGTTCCGTCGTATGCCTCTATGTTTACGGGCTTGAATCCTGCTGGAAATTCATGATCCGATACCTCACCGGTGAAACATAGGGGTGTCTGGCGCCCATATTAGGTGTACCGTTATTTTGAACACTCGGCGTGTTGTGTTGCTCCTTGAGCCTTCTTTCTTGGCCCATAGATGGACCTGGACGGGCCATCCTTTTCTGAGGATCCTCATGTGGATCGTGTGCGGCTTGTGTCTCGGCGCCGCTTGCGCTCTTTGCTTGTCATGTGGTCATCTATCCGACCAGGCGACCTCTTTGTTTTTGTTGTGGGGGCTCTCGGCCTCCTCGTCCAATTCGAGGCAACAACTTAGCGCTTGGGTAGCTCTTTGCTTGGTGACTATCGCCGTGTTTATCTGCGGTCTTGAGTACTTTGCTCCATCTCATTCTGAGTCGTCTTCCGCTGTTTTGAGCTGCCGCTTACCTTCTTCAAACTTCTTGCGGTGGCGACAAGCCTTTTGTGGAGAGTTCTTATGCTCGGTGATGTGTCCGTGATATCATCTGGAATGTTGTTTTAGCAGAGGATGGGTTGCTCGTCAATTCATCTGTTAGGACGGTTGCTTGGTGGCATGTTAAATAAATCCCTTTGGTTCGCCCTGCTCTCTGCTGGAGTGCGTATAGGCGCTTTTGTTGTCGGCGGGACTTGGTGGCGCTTGTGTCGCCCGTTTTGGCTATTTTTGAATTATCGCCGCGCATCCGTTGTTCCTCGTTATCGCTTCCTTTGGTGTATCCACCATGTATACATCATGAGTTGAGGTGGCATTCCGATTGCCTGTGGCGCTGGTTCTTAATTGTCTCGGCATAAATCGTCCATACCCGTTGATATCTTGGTCGAAGTCTAGCATGTCGATTAAGTAAATCGGCGATGGCTCACGAAGTGGGTGGTGGGTGGGCTTTGAATTTCTTCGTCGTCCGCATCCCAACCATCTGACCGTGAATCGGCCAGGCTCTCGATAACGAGAGATACTTTAGCGAATTCAGGATGTCGCCAAAAGCGAGTCTTTGAAAGATGTCCGTGCGGTGAACTCCATGATCAGCGCTAATCGGATCGATTAGTAGAGGCGTGGGAGGTTCGAGTCCGGCGAGTCCGGCACCTCAGTCCTGCGAGCTTCACAAGGGACAGGTCGGTATTCGCTCCATCGCCGTGAGTGTAGCAGCCCCGGCGGTGTCTAGCCACCATCCTCGATCGGCCTGATCGGCTCGAGTTAAAGGTCGGGGCGGACTCTTGTCGCGACCTCGAGGCCTTTGTCCGTGATGAGAGCTAGATCATGCCCATCATGGCGGTCTGGCGGCGCTCAGGCGTGGCTCAAATCCGTCGAAGATCAAGTCTCCCGCGGATGTCGGCCATATAGTTCAAACTTCAAATCTGACACGATGGCGGGCGTAGCTTTTCGATCTGCTCGGATGGCCAAGTGAATTGGCCCGCGTCTGCGGCCGCCCGAATCACGAAGATCTATCCGGGGAGAAAAGTCTCACCCTAGACGCGTTGTTGTTGATGATCGAAGGAGCCATCAGACCTATAGGTGGCGACACGAGAGAACTCTCGGTGAAAGCACCAATGTCGGTGTCAAAACCGGCGGATCTCGGGTAGGGGTCCCGAACTGTGCGTCTAAGCGGATGGTAACGAGGAGACAAGGGACACGATGTTTTACCCGGGTTCGGGCCCTCTCGATGGAGGTAAAACCCTACTCTGCTTGATTGATATTGATGATATGGGTAGTACAAGAGTAGATCTACCACGAGATCAAGGAGGCTAAACCTAGAAGCTAGCCTATGGTATGATTGTTGTTAGATCCTACGGACTAAAACCCTCCGGTTTATATAGACACGGAGAGGGCTAGGATTACAGTCGGTTACAATGGTAGGAGATCTACATATCCGTATTGCCAAGCTTGC
This sequence comes from Aegilops speltoides, assembly GCA_021437245.1. Lineage (NCBI taxonomy): Eukaryota > Viridiplantae > Streptophyta > Magnoliopsida > Poales > Poaceae > Aegilops > Aegilops speltoides. Next base: position 60,495 of record JAHHZJ010010027.1, read on the forward strand.
CTTCCACGCCAAGGAAAGTCCCCTCGGGACACGGGCGAAGTCTTCAATCTTGTATCTTCATAGTCTTGGAGTCCGGCCAATGATGATATCCGGACACCCCCTAGTCCTGGACTCCCTCAGCAAGGCTCTATACCTTTGGAGTACTTTTGATGTGTCCGTCACTCAGCATCGAGGAGAGCTTGCTTAATCGCCCGTCTCCCCGCCCAAAAGAAGCGCGATTGCTTGCTGCAAGATTTGGTGAAGCTTACTACTCTTTTATGCGCCTTCGCCGCTCCTCGCCAACGCGTGCGGTGGCTCATGTACGCAGGAGAAAATTTACTACTCCATCCGTTTACTCCTCGTCCCTACTACGTACTTTGGTTAGTACTCCATCCATTTACTTATACAAGGCCACTATAAAAAATACATTTTCATCTATACAAGGCCACAAATAGTGTCGAGACAAAGTTACTACTCCCTCCTTTCGGTTTATGGCTCAATTTCAAAATCTCTCCAACAAGGTAGGCGGTGAGTGGTCGAATTAATTTAAGTAGTTTGCACAAGTATAATGCGCTCGTTTTCTCAAGAAGTTATGTTTACGAGGCATTAATTAGAATGAATGCATGAATGACCACTAAATTTCCATGAACTTGTACATGCATTGGTTAGTTTCCTCTTGACCTTTGCTTGCGTCGGGTGATCTAACGCACCTTGAAATCCAACATGTAATGGTACTACTACTAGTATAGTAGGCGAGACTTATCAAGCGGAAAAACAAATGTTTTAAGATGAGCCCTATAAACCCTAGTTAGTGCGTACTCTGTAAAAATAGATTTTCCAAAACTAAATCGCTCCCTTTCATGAATTCTGTAGTATACTCCTCGTCGGCGCTCCCTTTCATGAATTTTGTACTTCCTATGCGCCGACATGTGGGACATATAACAACGAATTAAGCGTGTCAAGCACCAAATAACGATTGCAAAACAGCGAGGGGGCGCACCTCACTTTCGTCACTTGGCCGGCTAATAGTAATGAGCAATGAGGGCGTCAAATCACAATGTCACACCTTCCCGAGACGAGACAGAAGCAACCATTATTTCACACTTGGTTCGCCATCATCTCAAACCGTACTAGTATTGCTTCGCCTCAAGAGAACCGTGCATCGCCTTGGTACATCATGACACGTGGGACCGCATGTAGAGCCATGCTCCCCGCCCGATCGCTCGGTAAAATCACCTCATTTTACTATACTTCCTCCGTGTTGGTTTACTACATGGCATGCACGTTGTTCTAGGTTGAGAATTTAGCGGCTATATATGTGATGAACAGTACTCTAGCCTTTTAAAAATGTACACTTTTATGCATGGTACTATCGATGCATTGTGCCATGGAGCAAAAATTGAAATTTTTTAAAAAAAGTGGTACATATAGAGAGCTCTCGTCGCCAAATTATGTATATAGTACTATTAAAAAAAGCTAGTACGTGCTTAATTGGGGTGCTAAATTCTATTAAAGAAATACTAGTAGTATGTACATCTTGAAGAGTTAAAGTAACAGAATAAACATAACATAGTTACTGTTTGGGGCTCGACACAACACACCCCTCAAATTAAACTAAGCACACACGAAATTAAACTATGCAACTAATTGAGTGACACTCTTGCATTAGAAGTTTAGAACCACCATGAGCAACGACAACTTGCCACCTTACTCGGGTCCTCGTCCACGTCCTCGACTTCGTACTTGTCCCTCTTCCTCTTCGCCGATACTTCTTTGCTTGAACACGCCAACATGGCTTTGCTCTTCATCAACCCTTGTAGATATTGAAACAAAAGTAGCCATCCATTGCAGCATAGTGGATGTGGTCTATATCTAGTACATTCATTGCCATGCTTGAGGATGAAACATGTAATGAGGTTTCTCCGGTTTATGGTACGAAGGATGAACCATGTCTCTGCCGAGTCGACAATGAAGAGCTGGCGAGAGGGCACAACCGATTCTTACGGAGGTCGAAGGGTTACCTACATGAGGCCCTATCGACCCGAGGACTTCTTTATGCGTTCTTAAAGTCTCTGATAACAAATTTCTGTGTTTTGTCCTTGAGGAAGTTCTTAAATCACGGCACTCCAGCGTCGGCATGGCATATCACGGTAGACCAAGCAAATGTTATGTGCATAAACCTGGATCTGGCGGGCTTCTTCCTCTCTTCGTCCTTTAGATCCTTCTCTCGTCGGAGGCTGTGGTGTACTCAACATCTAGTGATGACCCACTCATCATCTGAGTTTTCGAACATGCGTTGCAAGCGAAAGGCATCCTTTCACCGTCGCGGAAGCGGGTGTAGATGACGTCAAACTCATCACCGATGATGGTTCTAACCTTGTACTCGCCGCCCGATCGGGGAGATTTGGGGCGCCATGGATTTGGGAGGAGGTTAGGATTAGTGGAAGCTGCCGTAGTATTAAAGGGCGTCTTGAGGGGCGGTAGGAAGCGAACTGCCCGGCGTCGCGAGCAGCGAGGGTAGTAGCTTTCCATTCTCCCATGATCACGGGCCAAGAGCCCTTGGATCTGAGATTGAATGGTTGCATGGCGTGATTCTAGACCTATGGGTGAATATCCTATCGGAGGTTATTACGCAAATTTTTGAAACTTAGCATCGACCATTTGATCTCGAGATCAAAGGCTGCCAACAACCGTATCATAGTCGCGCCTACCACGGCTGTCGCGTCGCTGGCAGTCGGCGCCGCTTGGAGATTTAACACGCAGTGCGTTAGGCTATCGATGTTGGCATGTCATACATAGTCATCCTTAGTCATTCATACTACAACAAGGTTGCTATAAGTGTATTTTTTTACTCCTTTCTATCTCTTTCTTACGTACTCCCTCCGTCCCATAATATATGAACGTTTTTGACACTAGTGTAGTGCCAAAATGTTCTTATAATATCAGGACACCGAAGCTACTAGTATTATTGCATTTGCCAAGGGTGACCTCTTCAATGAAATGGTGTTGCTAAGTTTGCTTCATTTAATTAGCTATAGACTCAAAATTGTCTTTTCACCTAGGTACACGTGCTTAGCACCATTTCTTCCTTATGTGCCCAAACTAGCCTCTCTCTTCTTGACTAACTTGCCCCCATCAGGACTTTATGCCTATGTGGCAAGCTTAAGCACACAATAGGAGCAAGTAAGTACAATAGTCGCTTTACATGGCATTTTGCATATGTGGAGGAAAGAGGCAAGGAAAAAAAGTGGAGAAGTGGGCTCTCAGAAATGCTAGTCATAGTGGGAGTAACAGATAGTAACATAAGCGCACTCCAAGAAATTTTTTTGCTTATGTGGCAAGTATTTAATGTGAGGTGGTAACATAATATATTCTTGTAACATAAGCGCTTCCCAAGACAAGATGAGTCTACAAGCTAATAAATGAAGCCATCTATGACACTACTATCATGTTACTTTGCATTATGAGGTAGTAACTTAGAGCTAGTGTCATGCATGACACTAGTCTAAGATTACTCCCCACTATGACAAGGCTCATGCAAGAGCCGAGCCTCCACTACATGGTGGAGCATTGGAAGAAGCACCCAGTATGGAGGTGGTGAGGAATCGGGAGACTCATGCCGGTGTGTAGGCGCCCATGATTAAAATGATAATGGCAAGTAAAATCACGGGGCCCCCACCTGTCCATGATAACTTCGCTATCAAATCACACAGCCCTACATTTGCAGCAGCCTACTCCCTCGTCTTCTCGCGTCCTGTCCAGGCCCGACTAAGGCGGAACGCCCCGCCTACCCGCACTGAGAAAAGCCCGCCCTCAACTTTTAAATACAACTACTCCCTCCGTCTAGGTGAGTATTAAGTCATCTTCACGAAAACCAAATAATCCCAAAATACTAAGGTCTTGGTGCATTAACTTCTACCTGGTTTTCTTGTTTCTTCACATATCAACCAATAGAGAATCCAATGATATACTTTTTGTGACATAGTAACTCATATTTAGTTAGTCAAATGGATGACCTAGAACTACTGTGCATGCCCTACTATGGTGAGGCAGCTTACAAATAAAAAGCCGAGGCGGAGAAGGTAGTTCAACATATATAGAATTGGAGCACCCGGTCGTAGCACATGATAGTAGAAAATGAAGCGATGAAGCGGTCAAATCCTAAACCCCACCTTTCCGCATTAAAATGGAGGCAGAAGCAACCATCATTTCACTCTAGGGTGCAAGAGGATAAAGAAAAGAAAAGCGATGATCGTCACGGCAGCTACCTAGGGCACCCTATGGTAGGGGTCACTTGACTCTGATCCTTTTTTTAAGTGCCTCCACTACAAATCGGCTTCTCCCTCATCCTCTTGAAGAAAACCGATGATGAGTCTTGGTAGGGTTTGTAGGAGTACTACGGTGTCTTGACCCCCGTCGTAGTCAAGCGGGTTGAGTCGGCGCCTTTAATATATGTGTGGGCGCTTGGTTTTCTGAGGCAGGGCATCATTTTGGGTTCGGGGACGGTGGAGATATAGTACATACAAAAATTGTGGATGTAGGTTCGACCTAAAGAGCAATGATTCATGGGCCTGCATTTTGATATACGGGGCAGCGTGAAATTTGCTACTCTACTCAAAACTAGTAAGGTACACATGTATTGAACGCATGAGATTTTGAAACCAAATTATGAATAAATACACACTATAGCATGTAAAGCTTTGAGTCATATATGCATGATGTAGATGTTCGTTTAGTTCTTATAGTTCATCTCATTCAAAACCAATTAGTTTTATTAAAATCTTAAGATTCATGGGGTTGTGCATTGTAAATCATAAAGTAAAAAACAAATAATGGCAATTCATTTAGAAAAAAATAATCAATTATGATACAGAAGATTCTAGAACAAAGGAGAAGTGCTTGTGTTTTGTGGTTTGTGCATTATGCTTAAGTTCAACCATGGAGTCTTCTAAATTGTACATGTGGCAGATCTGGTGGAATGTTGATGATATCCAACGGCCAGTAGTGCTCGGATTTGCCTATCTCTACACTGTCAGGTTAGCTTCATCCAGCGACCATCTTTCAAAGTTATTGACACACTATATAGTTCTTGTGCCATAGTTGCATGTTTTGGAAAAAAGCTACTAGTGGGTTGTACTATCTATTTAGGAATAGAAGATGTATACATGGAAGTTGTAGGGAAAGAGATGACATGTAGCATCTCAATTCCTATGAGTAGGGATTGGAAAAGAGATGTCATTTGGTTCACATCATAGGAACTTTTCTATTGAATCTAGAGATGACATGTATCTCAATTCCTATGAGGAGGGATTAGAAAAGAGATGTAATTTGTTTCATATCATAGGAACTTTTCTATTGAATATACGCTAATGTTTATTTTCCTTTGAAATTAAGGGAGTATAGGAATCCATTCATATGAACCAAGTGGCTCTAAAGCTATAGAAATGATATCATGTTTATTTCCTTTGAAATGTGGAGTATATGAATCTATTCCTATGAACCAATTGGCTCTAAAGGAAAAAATCCTATAAAAATCATATCATATAGAGTTCCTATGATATTCCTCGACACTAAAGGATGGTTGAAATTGCTGCGGGTGATACGATGGTCTTTCTTTGTAGACTCCTCACCCATCTTTATAGTTACCTCTCAAAGATGAATGAAATGATATATACAGGGTATTCTACATGTGCAATTTGGTTTTACGGCTTCGGTAAAAGTTTGCGAGGTTAGAATTTTCAATAAAGCTATATACTTGCATTTTAGGACGGAGGGAGCATCACGGCGAATGCTAACACTCGCGTGGAAGATTTGTGTGTAGGAGGTGGCTGTTACATTAAATGACATGGCAAAAGCGACAGCATCGGATGCCGATCTAACGGTTCTTCTGGCGTTAAATCGAGGAAAAGGCTTTGTGGCGAATGTTTGTCGGATAATGATTCTGAGACACATGCATTGCATTGATCGTGCCCCCCTCTCTCTCACGCACCTTCACCCTCACGAGTCCACGACTCTCAGAGTCCTCTCGCGGACTTCGCCGCGTCGCACCCACTATCTCTGCAGGTGAGCGTCACGCACTATATGTGCTCTTCACCCTACCCTCAAGCGTTCTAAAAAACAAAAAGGCGTCGCGCACATTTTATTTTAGCTCACCGTCACACACTTATACTATTACTCTTACGGCAAATGTTCTTTGGGCATAGTATATTGTACTCTCACGAAGAAAGCGGTACCGCATACGCACTAGTTCTCTCACACCCACTTTCGTGGTACCGCGTGGGAAGCGCATTTTTTGAAGCTGGTACAACAACAAATCACTCCACTATATATAAGCGAGGCCTTAGCGCTTGCTTTACTAGGGTTCCTCGTTCACTCTCTCATGCTCTCGAGATCTAAGCAAGACATAGGTGGCCACACTCTCTTTCTTAGCTCACGGTACTGGTCACAAATCCGGACGGACAACCTCGGCAGGCGAGGTGTAGGTGCATCGTTCATCTTTATGTCGTCGGCGGGAGAGAGACCAGCGGCTGCACAGCCGTCCGATCGTGGCCGTGCCGTTCTCTCCAAGAGAGTCTTGGCTGGGAGAGCCTCCGACCCCTTCTTCCTCCCTGCGGTATTTTGGCCAAGATCACGGCCTCCGGCCGCGTGTTTTTCCACGCCCGGCGACCCTCAGTATATATTCCTTGAAACCTGCCTTACTCTACTGCTCCGGCACTTCACCCTTCATGTGGATCCTTTTCTAATTCCGTCCAGATTGTTCCAAAGCCACCTTGACTTCTACTATTATTAGAGTAAAGCTAGTTCACTCTGATCGAATCAAGCGTTGGTTTCAAAGCGAGGGAAAGAAAGTGGGAAAGCTGTAGCATGAATCTAGGACTTGGTTCTAAGAGGAAGCGAGGAAAGTAGTAATATCATCCTTTGTTTAAATAACCGTATTTAAGTATTTGCGCAAAGCAGGGATGTCTGTCTCCATATCATTTTGGGATGTGTCTCCGTATCGTTTCTATCCGGCAAATCAAAAGCACACACCACAGTTTTAGTACAAGCTGCGCAAAATGAGATGGCCATCCCTTGTTGCGTCGTAATAACCTCCCGTCTTCAAAGGTATCCCTACATTGGTAGTAACTAAGGTAGAATGACCAACGCAATCTAAAGCTGATTCATCCGTTTTACTTCACGATTGCGGTTGCAGGGATAAGCGAAACCAACTGCATCCTAGTCAGGAATGCACTTTTACCAGTTCATCCATGGGTGAGGACTAGCTGCAACGCACTGCCTGACGGTTTTGGACACGTCGGCGGACAAAGGCATTATGGTATGCTTATTTACGCAAATAGCGGTGCTTAAATTTAGTGGAATGCACAAAAATTTCACTGGTCGATTACCTTTGCATGGTTCAGTTCAACATTCCAGTTGAGACCACAATTATAATTGGTTGATTACGGAATGAGAGAACCTAACCTGGATGGTGGCAACAAGAAAAAACCAGAGTGAACTCTAGGAAATTTAAGCTGCTTGGGAGGAATCTTTACTTTCGGAAGAAGCCTTGCTTGTTTTTCCTGATTTGTAAACCTTCTCACAACTTTGTCTTTTGCTTGTGAACTAGTATATGTTTGTTATGTTCTATGAATCATTGAGATGTATAAAATTGCTTAACTTATGCTTTTCAAGTTTTTTATGAAGAGCGAGGTTTAATGTGAGTGTTCCGCATGGTATTGGACTAAGCGTGTGAGCGTTTGGAATTTATTACATTGTGGCCTCAATTAGCGCATGAACCACTTTGTAACAAGATACATAGTTGCTTATATATCGGACAATGATTGTTGATTGTTAGCTGGTTGATAGCCTAGTGTTGAAGCGAGCTGAGCCAATGTGTAATGTTTTGCACAACTACTTACAAGTGGGGTGCACCAAGAGTGTTTACAAGTACTTATGTATACGTCGTGCCGCAGTTCTCGAATGAATGCTCTATTTCATCAAAACACACCTGCTTGCTTGTATGATAAACCGTGACAACTTATGTCTTACCATGCCATATTCATGAAAAAACTAGTGAGGGCGCATGCTGTTTGGCAACAATTACGATGGTTCTCACATGATTCACGGGCACACAAAAGTAGCAGCAGTTCCATAGGCGAGTTCAAAGCAGTTACTAGCCCGGAAAGGTTGATAACGAGCAAGGTTTGGATAATTAGACACAATCCAAACTACTATTAAACACTAGTTGGCAACCTTTTCATGCCTCGATCTAATTTGGGCTGGACACAAGGCGGACCTTGCCATGAACATCATCGAGGGGCGTCCGCGGCAGCTCAATCCTGTGAACCTTCATGAAGACAACCTTGTGGCCTTGCCACTGATAAACTTGTTTGTGGAGGCATGCCACGTCATCTTCCTACGTAAGCTTGACAAGAACAGTATGCCTCACAAACGAAGGAGTAGCTTTGAACTTCTTGTGCTTCAGTACACCCTAGACAACATGCCTGACAACAGTGAGGCTGGAATACAACTCTTCATTGGTATAACTGCAAATGGCTTCCAGGATCCAACAGCCTAAGAACTCTGTTTTCCCAGTGCGTATATTCAGGTCGTCCGCCTCATAGCGAGTGACATGTACAACCACACAATCATTATGCGCATCGAGGCTCTAAGTGAAATAGAAACAAATTCTAAATTACTTTTCAGTATAAGAAACACAAGTTATTTAAACCACTATGTATAGCATGGCATCGAAGCTAATAAAATTTTGCATTATTAATCACCACATACTTCCTTTTCTAAAAAATCACCACATACTTAGATGAAAAACCACAATCGAGATCGGCAAAGAAAATCACCTTAGGCTATTCGGCGGTGAGGAGGGCACATCCTCGAAGGGAAGCTGCTCCTCTGAGTGCCACAGAATTGTAACCTCAAGCAGGGCGTTGACCATCTCCGTAGTGGTGGTGGCGTATCGGGGGTTCGGCTCGGTGGTTGCCTCCATCTTCTTGGAGCTCTCTGTCTCGTGGGGATCAGCCTCCGCGCGTGCTCCAATATCGGCAGATCTTTGCACAGTTCTCCTTGGTCCATCGTGGCTGGCGAATACTAGGAGACCACTGAAAGGAAAACACAATCACAATGACAATGAAACAAAAAAGAGTGAGGATCGATTCTTGCTTTGCAAAAGTTTTTTTTTCTTTGAGCGAAAATATACCAACGTCACGGATCCGCTTACCTTCCCTTCGTTGGGAGAGAAGAACGATGGCGGTCTCTGGTGTTGCCTTTCTTGAAGGCGGTGAGGAAGAAGAGGATTGAGAGAAGAGTGAAATGATGGTTGCCGTCAATCAAACTTAGGCTACTGAGGAGGTGGGGTTTTGTGATCTGACTGCTCGTTCTTGCTTGGCGCTACAGCGGGGTGACTCTTCGCTTTGCATCTTGCCTTCTAATTTGGTGGATGGCATTTGGGCCCGTTGCTGCATGGCCCGCATGTCGATGAACAAAAGTATAACAACATTGATGGGGGAGGCGTTTCAATGACCTAGGAGGAGCGAGAAGCGGTAGAGTGTCTCCTTTGTACTAGTAGTAATTGTTTTTTCGTAGTAGGCTGTAGAGTGTCTCCTTTGTACTAGTAGTAATTGTTTCTCTGGGCCCAAGACAAAACAGCCAATCCACACTAGTAAATAGTAAAATCAATTCAAAAGCCCATATATTTCACTGAATGAGGAGCTACCTACACACCTGCGCCCCCACAAAACACTGGGTGCTCTTCTTCCTCCTCGCTCCCACCCACCTCACGTCATTTCGCTCCTCGTACCCCCAAATTCCTCACCTCACTCCTCTGAAAACCCCAGCTCCCTTCTTCCTCCTCCTCTGAAAACCCCATCCCCTTCTTCTTCGCTTTCACACTTCTAACTAGACTCGTCATTCATTACTCTGCTCAAATCCGTGGCCTTGACCTTGGCCTCTCGAGAAAATGGATTCGTGACCCAGCACCAAGAAGATGAGGCTCACTTGTTGCGGCCTTTGTGTAGATCCCACACCCGCAGCCTTGCAGGGAGAAGCAGCGACCCGCCCCCACGAATCGAGGAACCCATAGAATCTCGGGTGGACCGCATCAGCAATCTCCCGGACGCCCATCCTTGGGAGATCATCTCGCTTCTCCCCACCAAGATTCTTGCCCTTTTAAGTCCTCTCAATTCGGTGGCGCCCTCTATGGCTGGCGTGCCCTTAATCTCGGCGTCGTCAGCTATCTCTCTTCAATGATTTTAAAAATCCCAGGCCATCATCTCCTCCCACCAGGCTCCGTTCAAAACCTCTGCATCCCGTCATGCTACACCAGCAAGCATACCATGCCTGCACAGTGGACGCCTGGCTGAAATCCCCTGAATTCACAGAACTACAGCTGCTTGAGTTCTACTATTCCCCTTGAAATCACATACCACATACAGAACGCCATGAACTTGTGCCCTCAGCACCGATGTCCATCTCGCGGTTTTCCTCCTCTCTCCCACACGCGACCTTTGCACTGTGCTACCTACCAGACAATCTGGTACTAAACCTTCGACTCCCATTTCTCAAGAAACTTTCACTTGTGCGGGTTCGTATATCGGAGGCCTCATTGCACAACATCATCCACTCCGAGTTGCCATGCTTTGGAGTGCTTAGTGCTGTTTTTCCACGAGTTAGAATCGGTTGTCTCCAAATAAAGTCGCCTAACCTTGTAAGATTGGAATTTCTTTTGGCGGAAGGCAGCTCATCATCCAGATGCCCCTTCACTTCAAAGGTTGATCCTTGATTCTAGTTATTCACCATTGCAAATAACCGTCCTCTCTGCGCCTAATTTGGAGACCTTGGGTGTAATACATGATCTCATGCTCATTTCAATATGGTGTTTGGCTCCACAGTTCTTGGTACTTTATATTATCATCTACACTTGTAACCATAAGCTGCATTT
>JAHHZJ010010030.1:0-16360 GCA_021437245.1 Aegilops speltoides
TAACCAACTCATTGGTTACATTGCTTACAAGGCTTATAACGATGTGCATTACGAGAGGGCCGAGATACCTCTCCAGACAATCGGATGACAAAACCTAATCTCGAAATCGCCAACTCAACATGTACCTTGGAGACACTGTAGTACTCCTTTATAATCACCTAGTTACGTTGTGATGTTTGGTAGTACCCAAAGTGTTCCTCCGGTAAGCAGGAGTTGCATAATCTCATAATTACGAGGAACATGTATAAGTCATGAAGAAAGCAATAGCAACATACTAAATGATCAAGTGCTAAGCTAACGGAATGGGTCAAGTCAATCACATCATTCTCCTAATGATGTGATCCGATAATCAAATGACAACTCTTTTGTCCATGGCTAGGAAACATAACCATCTCGATAAGCAGGCTAGTCAAGTAGAGGCATACTAGTGACACTATGTTTGTCTATGTATTCACACATGTATTATGTTTCGGTTAATACAATTCTAGCATGAATAATAAACATTTATCATGAAATAAGAAATAAATAATAACTTTATTATTGCCTCTAGGGCATATTTCCTTGATCTCCCACTTGCACTAAAGTCGATAATCTAGTTCACATCGCCATGTGATTTAACACCAATATTCATATCGTATATGATTAACACCCATAGTTCACATCATCATGTGACCAACATCCAAAGGGTTTACTAGAGTCAATAATCTAGTTCACATCGCTATGTGATTAACACCCAAGAGTACTAAGGTGTGATCATGTTTTGCTCGTGAGAGAAGCTTAGTCAGCAGTGCTGTCACATTGAGCCGTATGTATTTTACAAATATTTTATGTCACAATGCTCTTGCGGAGCTACTCTAGCTAATTGCTCCCACTTTCAATATGTATCAGGTTGAGACTTAGAGTCATACGGATCGGTGTAAAAGTTTGCTGCTTGATGTTACTTTTACAACAAACTCTTTTATCACCTCCATAATCGAAACATCTCCTTAGTCCTTACTAAGGATATTCTTGACCAATGTCGATGATCTACTCCTAGATCACTATTGTACTCCTTGCCAAATCTGAGCAAGGTATACAATAGAGTGCAGTACATAGCATAGCACACTTTATAGAACCTATGACGAGGCATAGGGAATGATTTTCATTCTCTTTCTATTTTACTGCTTTGTGGTCGGGATTTGAGTCTTACTCAATTTCATACCTTTGCAACACAGGCAAGAACTCTTTCTTTGGTGTTCCATTTTGAACTATTTCAAAATCTTGCCAAGGTATGTACTCATTGAAAATCTTATCAAGCGTCTTGATCTATCTCAATAGATCTTGATGCTCAATATATAAGTAGCTTTCTTGAGGTCTTTTCTTTTAAAGAACTCCTTTAAAACACTCCTTTATGCTTTGAGAAAAATTCTACATCATTTACGATCAACAATATGTCACTCACATATACTAATCATAAAAGGCTGTAGTGCTCCCTCACTTTATTGTAAATCTGAGGCTTCATCGTAAGTCCATACAAAACTATACGCTTTGATCAACTTATCAAAGCATATATTCTAACTCGAGATGCTTGCACGGTCCATAGATGGATCATTTGGAGCTTGCACATTTTTTAGCACCTTTAGGATTGACAAAACCTTACGGTTGCATCATATACAACTCTTCTTTAATAAATCCATTAAGGAATGCAGTTTTGACATCCATTTGCTAGATTTCATAAAATGTGGCAATTGCTAACATGATTCACACAGACTTAAGCATCGATACGAGTGAGAAAATCTCATCGTATTCAACACTTTGAACTTGTTGAAAACCTTTCGCAACAAGTCGAGCTTGGTAGATAGTAATACTGCTATCAATGTCCGTCTTCCTCTTGAAGATCCATTTATACAATATGGCTTGCCGATCATCGGGCAACTCCACCAAAGTCCACACTTTGTTCTCATACATGGATCCCATCTCAGATTTCATGGCCTTAAGCCATTTTGCGGAATCTGGGCTCATCATCGCTTCCTCATAGTTCGTAGGTTCATCATGGCCTAGTAACATGACTTCCAGAACAGGATTACCATACCACTGCTGAGTGCGGACCATACTCTAGAAGACCTCGAGGTTCTTTAGTAACTTGATCGAAGTTTCATGATCATCATCATTAGCTTCCTCACTAATTGGTGTAGAAATCACTTGGAACTGATTTGGTGATGAACAATTTTCCAATTCGGGAGAAGTACGATTACCTCATCAAGTTCTACTTTTCTCCACTCACTTCTTTGAGGAAAACTCCTTCTCTAGAAAGGATCCATTTTTAACGAATATCTTGCCTTGGATCTGTGATAGAAGGTGTAGCCAACAATTTCCTTTGGGTATTCTATGAAGGCGCACTTCTCGATTTGGGTTCGAGCTTATCGGGATGAAACTTTTTCACATAAGCATCCATGGCCTAAACTTTAAAGCGACAACTTGGGTTTCTTGCTAAACCACAGATTCATATGGTGTCGTCTCAGCAGATTTAGATGGTGCCCTTTTAACGTGAATGCGGCTGTCTCTAATGCATAACCCAAAAACAATAGTGGTAAGTCAGTAAGAGACATCATAGATCGCACTATATCCAATAAAGTGCGTTACGACGTTCGGACACACCATATTGTTGTGGTGTTCCAGGTGGCGTGAGCTGTGAAACTATTCCACAATGTTTTAATTGAAGACCAAACTCGTAACTCAAATATTCTCCTCTGCGATCAGATCGCAGAAACTTTATTTTCTTGTTACGATGATTCTTCCACTTTCACTCTGAAATTCTTTGAACCTTTCAACTATTTCAGACTTATGTTTCATCAAGTAGATATACCCATATCTACTCAAATCATCTTGTGAAGGTCAGAAAATAACGATACTTGCCACGAGCATCAACACTCATTGGATCGCATACATCGGTATGTATTATTTCCAATAAGTCGGTAGCTCGTTCCATTGTTCGGAGAAGCGGAGTTTTAGTCATCTTGCCCAAAAGGCACGGTTACATAAGCATCAAATGATTCATAACCAAGTGATTCGAAAATCCATCTTTATGGAGTTTCTTCATCGCTTTACACGATATGACCCAAGCGGCGATTGCCACAAATAAGTTGCACTATCATTATTAACTTTGCATCTTTTGGCATCAATATTATGAATATGTGTATCACTACGATCGAGATCCAACAAACTATTTTCATTGGGTGTATAACCATGAAGGTTTTATTCATGTAAGCGAACAACAATTATTCTTTAACTTCAAATGAATAACCGTATCGCGATAAACATGATCAAATCATATTCATGCTCAACGCAAATGCCAAATAACATTTATTTAGGTTTAACACTAATCCCGAAAGTATAAGGAGTGTGCGATGATGATCATATCAATCTTGGAATTACTTCCAACACTCATCGTCACTTCCCTTCAACTAGTCTCTGTTTATACGTAACTCTGTTTGAGTTACTAATCTTAGTAACCGAAGAAGTATCAAATACTCGGGGCTACTATAAACACTAGTAAGGCACACATCAATAACTTGTATATCAAATATACCCTTGTTCACTTTGCCATCCTTCTTATCCACCAAATATTGAGGGCATTTCTGTTTCGGTGACAATTTCCTTTGCGATTAAGCACTTTCGGTTTAGGCTTTGGTTCAGCTTTGGGCTTCTTCACGGAAGTGACAACTTGCTTGTCATTCTACTTGAAGTTCCCCTTTCTTTCCCTTTGCCCTTTTCTTGAAACTAGTGGTCTTGTCAATCATCAACACTTGATGCTCTTTCTTGATTTCTGCCTTCGTCGATTTCAACATCACGAGGAGCTTGGGAATCACTTTCGTCATCCCTTGCATACTATAGTTCATCACAAAGTTCTACTAACTTGGTGATGGTGACTAGAGAACTCTGTCAATCACTATCTTATCTGGAAGATTAACTCCCACTTGATTCAAGCGATTGAAGTACCCAGACAATCTGAGCACATGCTCACTAGTTGAGCGATTCTCCTCCATATTTTAGCTATAGAACTTGTTGGAGACTTCATATCTCTCTTCGGGTATTTGCATGAAATATTAACTTCAATTCTGGAACATCTCATATGGTCGATGATGTTCAAAACTTCTTTGAAGTCGATTCTAAGCCATAAAGCATGGTGCACAAAACTATCAAGTAGTCATCATATTGAGCTAATAGCGTTCATAACGTCGCATCTACTCCTGCAATAGGTACATCACCTAGCGGTGCATTAAGGTCATAATTCTTTTGTGCAGCAATGAGGATAAACCTCGGATCACGGATCCAATCCATCATTGCTACTAACATTTTCAACACAATTTTCTCTAGGAACATATCAAAATAAACATATGAAAGCAACAGCGCAAGCTATTGATCTTACAACATAATATGCAAAATACTATCGGGACTAAGTTCATGATAAATTTAAGTTCAATTAATCATATTACTTAAGAACTCCCACTTAGACAAACATCTCTCTAGTCATCTAAGTGATCCGTGATCCAAATCAACTAAACCATAACCGATCATCACGTGAAATGGATTAGTTTTCAATGGTGAGCGTCTCATGTTGATCATATCTACTATATGATTCACGCTCGACCTTCGGTCTCCGTGTTCGAGGCCATATTTGCATATGCTAGGCTCGTCAAGTTTAACCGAGTATTCTGCGTGTGCAAACTGGCTTGCACCCGTTGTAGATGGACGTGGAGCTTATCACCCGATCATCACGTGGTGTGCAGGCACGACGAACTTTGGCAGCAGTGCATACTCGGGGAGAACACTTCTTGATAATTAGTGAGAGATCATCTTAAAATGCTACCGTCAATCAAAGCAAGAATAAGATGTATAATAGATAAACATCATATGCAATCAAAATATGTGACATGATATGGCCATGATCATCTTAGCCTTTGATCTCCATCTCAAAATCTTGTCATGATCTCTATAAATCACCGGCACGACACCATGATCTTCATCATCTTGATCTATATCAATGTGTCATCACATGGTTGTCTCACCAACTATTGCTCTTGCTACTATTGCTATCGTATAGCGATAAAGTAAAAGCAATTATTTGGCACTTGCATCTTATGCAACAAAGAGACATCCATAGGACTTACGCGATTCCGATAACTTCAACAAAACATGATCATCTCATACAACAACTTATATCTTATCACGTCTTGACCATATCACATCACAACATGCCTGCAAAAACAAGTTAGGCGTCCTCTACTTTGTTGTTGCAAATTTTACGTGGCTGCTACGGGCTTAAGCAGAACCAATCTCACCTATGCATCAAAACCACAGCGATAGTTTGTCAAGTTGGTGCTGTTTCAACCTTCACAAGGACGGGCGTATGCTTTCGGTTCAACTAAAGTTCGGCGACACCCATGACCACACTGTGTGCAAAAGCGGCGGTAGAACCGATCTCGCGTAAGCGTCTGGCGTAATGTCGGTCGGGCGCTTCATCCAACAATACCGCCAAACCAAAGTATGACATCTTTGGTAGCGGTATGACTTATATCGCCCACAACTCACTTGTGTTCTACTCGTGCATATAACATCAGCGCATAAAACCTAGGCTTGGATGCCCTTTGTTGGGGAGCGTAGTAATTTCAAAAAATTCCTCGCACACAAGATCATGGTGATGATATAGCGAGAGAGGAAGTGTTAGTCCACGTACCCTCGTGGGCCGTGGCGAGCGTTAGCTGCCACGGTTGATGTAGTCGTGCGTCTTCACGATCGACCGATCCAAGCACGAGCGTCTGGAGCCTCCGAGTTCAGCACTGCGTTCAGCTCGATGGCGATCTCCGCCCTCCGATCCAGCAAAGGCTCCGGAGATGAGTTCCGTCGACCTGACGGCGTGGTGGCGATGATGATGTTCTACGGCGCGGGGCCGCCTAAACTCATGACGATATGACGAGGTGGAATATGGTGGAAGGGGCACCGCTGCGGCTAAGAGCGATCCGTAGATCAACTTGTGTGTCTATGGGTGCCCCTACCCCGTATATAAAGGAGTGGAGGAGGGAGGCCGACCCTCTACTATGGCGGCGCCCTAGGGAGTCCTACTCCCCGGAGTAGGATTCCCCTTCCTAGTCAAAGGAGTCCTTCCATGTATTAGGAGTAGGAGACAAGGAAGGGGAAGAGAGAAGGGAAGGAAGGAGGTGCGGCCCTCCCTAGTCAATTCGGACTAGGCCATGGGGGCGTGACCTGCCTAGGTAGCCCTCTCTCTTTCCCTTGAGGCCCAATAAGGCCCAATACTTCTCCCCAGTAATTCCGTAACTCTCGGTACTCGAAAAATACCGAATCACTCGGAACCTTTCGAACTCGAATATAGTCGTCCAATATATCGATCTTTACATCTCGACCATTTGAGACTCCTAGTCATGTCCCTATCTCATCAGGGACTCGAACTCCTTGGTACATCAAAACTCATAAACTCATAATATAAGCATCTTCAAAACCTTAAGCGTGCGGACCCTACGGTTCGAGAACTATGTAGACATGACCTAGAACTATTCTCGGTCAATAACCAATAGCGGGACCTGGATGCCCATATTGGCTCCTACATATTCTCGAAGATCTTTATCGGTCAAACCGCATAACAACATCGTTGTTCCCTTTGTCATCGGTATGTTACTTGCGAGATTCGATCGTCGGTATCAATACCTAGTTCAATCTCGTCACCGGCAAGAATCTCTTTACTCGATTCGTAATGCCTCATCTCGTAACCAACTCATTGGTTACATTGCTTACAAGGCTTATAACGATGTGCATTTCGAGAGGGCGAGAGATACCTCTCCGACAATCGGATGACAAAACCTAATCTCGAAATACACCAACTCAACATGTACCTTCGGAGACACTGTAGTACTCCTTTATAATCACCCGATTATGTTGTGACGTTTGGTAGTACCCAAAGTGTTCCTCGATGTAAGCAGGAGTTGCATAATCTCATAGTTACGAGGAACATGTATAAGTCATGAAGAAAGCAATAGCAACATACTAAATGATCAAGTGCTAAGCTAACGGAATGGGTCAAGTCAATCACATCATTCTCTAATGATGTGATCCGTTAATCAAATGACAACTCTTTTGTCCATGGCTAGGAAACATAACCATCTCGATAAGCAGGCTAGTCAAGTAGAGGCATACTAGTGACACTATGTTTGTCTATGTATTCACACATGTATTATGTTTCCGGTTAATACAATTCATCATGAATAATAAACATTTATCATGAAATAAGGAAATAAATAATAACTTTATTATTGCCTCTAGGGCATATTTCCTTGATCTCCCACTTGCACTAGAGTCAATAATCTAGTTCACATCGCCATGTGATTTAACACCAATATTCATATCGTATATGATTAACACCCATAGTTCACATCATCATGTGACCATCATCCAAAGGGTTTACTAGAGTCGATAATCTAGTTCACATTGCTATGTGATTAACACCCAAAGATTACTAAGGTGTGATCATGTTTTGCTCGTGAGAGAAGCTTAGTCAGCAGATGCATCACATTGAGCCGTATGTATTTACAAATATTTTATGTCACAATGCTGCATGGAGCTACTCTAGCTAATTGCTCCCTCTTTCAATATGTATCCGGGTTGAGACTTAGAGTCATCGGATCGGTGTAAAAGTTTGCTTGATGTAACTTTTACAACAAACTCTTTATCACCTCCATAATCGAAACATCTCCTTAGTCCTTACTAAGGATATTCTTGACCAATGTCGATGATCTACTCCTAGATCACTATTGTACCTCCTTGCCAAATCTGAGCAAGGTATACAATAGAGTGCAGTACATAGCATAGCACACTTTATAGAACCTATGGTGAGGCATAGGGAATGACTTTTCATTCTCTTTCTATTTTACTGCTTGTGGTGGGATTTGAGTCTTACTCAATTTCATACCTTTGCAACCTGAGCAAGAACTCTTTCTTTATTTATTCCATTTTGAACTATTTCAAAATCTTGCCAAGTATGTACTCATTGAAAATCTTATCAAGCGTCTTGATCTATCTCAATAGATCTTGATGCTCAATATATAAGTAGCTTTTCTTGAGGTCTTTTCTTTTTAAAGAACTCCTTTAAAACACTCCTTTATGCTTTGAGAAAAATTCTACATCATTTCGATCAACAATATGTCACTCACATATACTAATCATAAAGGCTGTAGTGCTCCCTCACTTTATTGTAAGTACAAGCTTCATCGTAAGTCCATATAAAACTATATGATTTGATCAACTTATCAAGCGTATATTCCAACTCGAGATGCTTGCAGGTCCATAGATGGATCCTTTGGAGCTTGCACATTTTGTTAGCACCTTTAGGATTGACAAAACCTTACGGTTGCATCATATACAACTCTTCTTTAATAAATCCATTAAGGAATGCAGTTTTGACATCCATTTGCAGATTTCATAAAATGTGGCAATTGCTAACATGATTGAGACAGACTTAAGCATCGTCTGGTGAGAAAATCTCATCGTATTCAACACTTTGAACTTGTTGAAAACCTTTCGCAACAAGTCGAGCTTGGTAGATAGTAATACTACTATCAGTGTCCGTCTTCCTCTTGAAGATCCATTTATACAATATGGCTTGCCGATCATCGGGCAACTCCACCAAAGTCCACACTTTGTTCTCATACATGGATCCCATCTCAGATTTCATGGCCTTAAGCCATTTTGCGGATCTGGGCTCATCATCGCTTCCTCATAGTTAAATAGGTTCATCATGGTCTAGTAACATGACTTCGAACAGCATTACCGTACCCTGCTGGTGCGGACCATACTCTGGAAGACCTCGAGGTTCTTTAGTAACTTGATATGAAGTTTCATGATCATCATCATTAGCTTCCTCACTAATTGGTGTAGAAATCATTGGAACTGATTTGATGATGAACAATTTTCCAATTCGGGAGAAGTGCAGTTACCTCATCAAGTTCTACTTTTCTCCCTCACTTCTTTCGAGAGAAACTCCTTCTCTAGAAAGGATCCATTTTAACAACGAATATCTTGCCTTCGGATCTGTGATAGAAGGTGTAGCCAACAATTTCCTTTGGGTATTCTATGAAGCGCACTTCTCGATTTGGGTTCGAGCTTATCGGGATGAAACTTTTCAAATAAGCATCATGCCCCAAACTTTAAGAAATGACAACTTGGGTTTCTTGCTAAACCACAGTTCATATGGTGTCGTCTCAACGGATTTAGATGGTGCCCTTTTAACGTGAATGCGGCTGTCTCTAATGCATAACCCAAAAACAATAGTGGTAAGTCAGTAAGAGACATCATAGATCGCATTATATCCAATAAAGTGTGGTTACGACGTTCGGACACACCATAATGTTGTGGTGTTCCAGGTGGCGTGAGCTGTGAAACTATTCCACAATGTTTTAGTTGAAGACCAAACTCGTAACTCAAATATTCTCCTCCGTGATCAGATCGCAGAAACTTTATTTTCTTGTTACGATGATTCTTCCACTTTCACTCTAAAATTCTTTGAACCTTTCAACTATTTCAGACTTATGTTTCATCAAGTAGATATACCCATATCTACTCAAATCATCTTGTGAAGGTCAGAAAATAACGATACTTGCCACGAGCATCAACACTCATTGGATCGCATACATCGGTATGTATTATTTCCAATAAGTCGATAGCTCGTTCCATTGTTCGGAGAAGCGGAGTTTTAGTCATCTTGCCCAAAAGGCGCGGTTACATAAGCATCAAATGATTCATAACCAAGTGATTCGAAAATCCATCTTTATGGAGTTTCTTCATCGCTTTACACGATATGACCCAAGCGGCGTGCCACAAATAAGTTGCACTATCATTATTAACTTTGCATCTTTTGGCATCAATATTATGAATATGTGTATCACTACGATCGAGATCAACAAACTATTTTCATTGGGTGTATAACCATGAAGGTTTTATTCATGTAAGCGAACAACAATTATTCTCTAACTTCAAATGAATAACCGTATCGCAATAAACATGATCAAATCATATTCATGCTCAGCATAAGCGCCAAATAACATTTATTTAGGTTTAACACTAATCCCGAAAGTATAGGGGTGTGCGATGATGATCATATCAATCTTGGAATTACTTCAACACTCATCGTCACTTCCCTTCAACTAGTCTCTGTTTATTCTATAACTCCTGTTTGAGTTACTAATCTTAGCAACCGAACAAGTATCAAATACTCGAGGGCTACTATAAACACTAGTAAGGCACACATCAATAACCTGTATATCAAATATACCCTTGTTCACTTTGCCATCCTTCTTATCCACCAAATATTGAGGCATTTCCGTTTCCGATGACCATTTCTTTGCGGTGTAAGCTTTTCGGTTTAGGCTTTGGTTCAGCTTTGGGCTTCTTCACGGAAGTGACAACTTGCTTGTCATTCTACTTGAAGTTCCCTTTCTTTCCTTTGCCCTTTTCTTGAAACTAGTGGTCTTGTCAATCATCAACACTTGATGCTCTTTCTTGATTTCTACCTTCGTCGATTTCAACATCACGAGGAGCTTGGGAATCACTTTTCGTCATCCTTGCATACTATAGTTCATCACAAAGTTCTACTAACTTGGTGATGGTGACTAGAAGAACTCATCAATCACTATCTTATCTGGAAGATTAACTCCCACTTGATTCAAGCGATTGAAGTACCCGGACAATCGAGCACATGCTCACTAGTTGAGCGATTCTCCTCCATCTTTTAGCTATAGAACTTGTTGGAGACTTCATATCTCTCAACTCGGGTATTTGCATGAAATATTAACTTCAATTCTGGAACATCTCATATGGTCCATGATGTTCAAAACATCTTTGAAGTCGATTCTAAGCCATAAAGCATGGTGCACAAAACTATCAAGTAGTCATCATATTGAGCTAGCCAAGCGTTCATGCGTCTACATGCACTGCTCCTGCAATAGATACATCACCTAGCGGTGCATTAAGGACATAATTCTTACGTGCAGCAATGAGGATAAACCTCGGATCACGGATCCAATCCGCATCATTGCTACTAACATTTTCAACACAATTTTCTCTAGGAACATATAAAATAAACATATCAAAGCAACAACGAAGCTATTGATCTTACAACATAATATGCAAAATACTACAGGACTAAGTTCATGATAAATTTAAGTTCGATTAATCATATTACTTAAGAACTCCCACTTAGGCAGACATCTCTCTACTCATCTAAGTGATCACGTGATCCAAATCAACTAAACCATAATCGATCATCACGTGAAATGGATTAGTTTTCAATGTTGAACATCTCATGTTGATCACATCTACTATATGATTCACGCTTTCGACCTTTCGGTCTTCATGTTCGAGGCCATATCTGCATATGCTAGGCTCGTCAAGTTTAACCAGTATTCTGCGTGTGCAAAACTGGCTTGCACCCGTTGTAGATGGACGTGAGAGCTTATCTCACCCGATCATCATGTGGTGTGCAGGGCACGCGAACTTTAGCAGCGGTGCATACTCGGGGAGAACACTTCTTGATAATTAGTGAGAGATCATCTTAAAATGCTACCGTCAATCAAAGCAAGAATAAGATGTATAAACTCCTCCAGCAGCAGCTGGCAGGCGTGGTGGTGATGGAGGGTGTACAATCCCGAGGCTTCGCCAAGCACCAAGGGAGGAGGGAGGGGAGGGAGGCTGCGCGAGAACATTGGTGTTGCTGCCTCCACCCCCATATATATAGGGCAGGGAGGGAGGCGGCCCCTCGGATCAATCGAGGAGGAGGCGGCGAAGGTGCCTTGCCCCCCAAGGCAAGGGCGCCCCCTTTGGGTTTCCCCAGCCCTAGGCGCCTTGGGCCTTGGTGGGGCGCACCAGCCCACAGGGCTGGTCCCTCCACTTGGCCCATGCAGCCATCTGGGGTAGGTGGCCCCACTTGGTGGACCCCGTGACCCTCCGGTGGTCGATGCGTTCTGATAAAACCGAAACTTTTCGGTGACCAAAACAGGACTTCCCATATATAAATCTTTACCTCCGGACCATTCGGAACTCCTCGTGACGTCCGGGATCTCATCAGGGACTCGAACAACATTCGGTAACCACATACAAGCTTCCTTTATAACCCTAGCGTCGCCAGACCTTAAGTGTGTAGACCCTACGGGTTCGGAGACATGTAGACATGACCGAGGCGTTCTCGGTCAATAACCAACAGCGGGATCTGGATACCCATGTTGGCTCCCACATGTTCCACGATGATCTCATCGGATGAACCACGATGTCAAGGACTCAAGCGATCCGTATACAATTCCCTTTGTCTAGCGGTATTTTACTTGCCGAGATTGATCGTCGGTATACGATACCTAGTTCAATCTCGTTACCGGCAAGTCTCTTTACTCGTTCATAACACATCATCCGTGATCAACCCCTTGGTCACATTGTGCACGATATGATGATGTCCTACCGAGTGGGCGGAGATACCTCTCCGTTTGCGGGTGACAAATCGATCTCGATCCGTGTCAACCGCAGACACTTTCGGAGATACCTGTAGTGCACCTTTATAGTCACCCGATTCGTTGTGGCGTTTGATACACCAAAGCACTCCTACGGTATCCAGGAGTTACGATCTCATGGTCTAAGGAAGAGATACTTGACATTGGAAAAGCTCTAGCAAGCGAACTACGATCTTTGTGCTATGCTTAGGATTGGGTCTTGTCCATCACATCATTCTCCTAATGATGTGATCCGTTATCAATGACATCCAATGTCCATAGCGAGAAACCATGACTATCTGTTGATCTGCAGAGCTAGTCAACTAGAGGCTCACTAGGGACATATTGTGGTCTTTGCATTCACCGTGTATTACGATTTCCGGATAATCTGATTATAGCATGAATAAAAGACAATTATTATGAACAAGGAAATATAATAATACTTTTATTATTGCCTCTAGGGCATATTTCCAACAGTCTCCCACTTGCACTAGAGTCAATAATCTAGTTCACATCGCCATGTGATTAACATTGACAGTCACATCGCCATGTGACCAACATCATCAAATGAGTTACGGGGTTTGATCAAGTTTTGCTTGTGAGAGGTTTTAGTCAGCAGTGCGAACCTTTCAGGTCCGTGTGTGCTTCTAAATCTCTATGTCATCTCCTAGATGTAGCTACCACGCTCTATTTGGAGCTATTCCAAATATTTGTTCTACTTGGAGCTATTCTAAAGTTGCTCCATTATCGTATCCAGTATCTCTACTCGAGCTATCCGGATAGGTGTAAACTTACATCGGCGTAACCCTTCGACGAACTCTTTTACCACCTCCATAATCGAGAAAATTCCTTAGTACACTAGTTACTAAGGATAACTTTGACCGCTGTCTGTGATCCATTCTTGGATCACTCTTGTACCTATAGTGACTCATGGCAAGGCACACTTGGTCGGTACACATCATAGCATCTTGTAGAGCCTCGTCTTAATCATAGGGGCGACCTTCGTCCTTTCTCTCTTTTCTGCTGTGGTCTAGCTTTAAGTCTTAACTTCATACCTTTCAACTCAGGCAAGAACTCCTTCTTGGTGATCCATCTTGAACACCTTCAAGATCATGTTAAAATATCTGCTCATTTGTAAGTACCATTAAGCGTTTTGATCTATCCTCATAGATCTTGATGCTCAATGTTCAAGTAGCTTAATCAGGTTTTCTATTGAAAACACTTTTCAAATAACCCTATATGCTTCTGAAAAAATTCTACATCATTTACGATCAACAATATGTCAACAACATATACTCATCGAGAAATTCTATAGTGCTCCACTCACTTCTTTGGAAATACAAGTTTCTCATAAACTTTGTATAAACCTAAAATCTTTGATCATCTTATCAAAGTACATATTCCAACTCGAGATGCTTACTCCGGTCCTTAGAAGAATTCTGGAGCCAGCATACCTTTTAGCATCCTTAGGATCGACAAAACCTTTACGATTTGTATCACATACAACCTTTCCTTACGAAATTGGTAAGGAAACTCGTTTTGACATCCATCTGCGGATTTCATAAATGCAGCTTATGCTAACATGATTCCTATGGACTTAAGCATCGCTACGGATGAGAAAATCTCGCCGTAGTCAACTCCTTGAACTTGTGAAAACTCTTGCATACAAGTCGAGCTTCATAGGCGGTGACATCACCGTCCATGTCCGTCTTCTTCTTAAAGATCCATTTATCTCAATGGCTTGCCGATCATCAGGCAAATCCACCAAAGTCCATGCTTTGTTACGATACATGGATCCTATCTCAGATTTCATGGCTTCTAACCATTTGTGAATTTGGGCCCACCATTGCTTCTCCATAGCTCGTAGGTTCATTGTTGTCTAGCAACATGACCTTCAAGACAGGATTCTTGTACCACTCTGAAGTAATGCGTATCCATGTCACCCTACAAAATGCAGTAGTGACTTGATCCGAAACTTCATGATCACTATCATAGCTTCTACTTCAATTGGTGTAGGTGCCATAGGAGCGACTTCTGTGCCTGCTACACACTAGTTGAGTGACGGTTCAATAACCTCATCAAGTCTCCACCATCCTCCCTCAACTTTTGAGACAAACTTTTCCTCGAGAAAGGACCCGATTCAAGAAACAATCCCTATTGCTTTCGGATCTGAATTAGGAGGTATACCCAACTGTTTTGGGTGTCCTATGAAGATGTGTTTTATCCGCTTTGGGTTCGAGCTTATCAACACTGAAACTTTTTCACATAAGCGTCGCATCCCCAAACTTTTAGAAATGACAGCTTAGGTTTCTCTAAACCATAGTTCATACGGTGTCATCTCAGCGGAATTCGTGGTGCCCTATTTAAAGTGAATGTGGTTGTCTCTAATGCCTAACCCATAAGCGATAGTGGTATTTCAATAAGAGACATCATGGTACGCACCATATCCAATAGGGTGCAACTATGATGTTCGGACACACCATCAAAACTATGGTGTTCCAGGTGGTATTAATTGTGAAACAATTTCCACAATGTCTTAATTGTGTGCCAAAGCTCGTAACTCAGATACTCATCTCTATGATCATATCATAGACATTTCATCCTCTTGTCACGATGATCTTCAACTTCACTCTGAAATTACTTGAACCATTCAATAATTCAAACTTGTGTTTCATCAAGTAAATATACTCTACATCTACTCAAATCATCTGTGAAGTAAGAACATAATGATATTCACTGCATGCCTCAGCACTCATTGGACTGCACACATCAAAATGTGTTACTTCCAACCAGTTGCTATCTTGTTCCATCTTCTTTGAAACGAGGCTTTTCGGTCATCTTGCCCATGTGGTATGATTTGCATATCTCAAGTGATTCAAAATCAAGTGAGTCCAAGCGATCCATCTGCATGGAGTTTCTTCATGCATATGCACCAATAGACATGGTTTTCATGTCTCAAACTTTTCAAAAGCAGTGAGTCAAAGATCCATCAATATGGAGCTTCTTCATGCGTTTTATACCAATATGACTTACATGGCGATTGCCACAAGTAAGTGGTACTATCATTATTATCTTATATCTTTTGGCATGAAAATGTGTATCACTCGATCGAGACTCAATAAACCATTCCTTTAGGTGCAAGACCATTGAAGGTATTATTCAAATGAATAGAGTAACCATTATTCTCCTTAAATGAATAACCGTATTGCGATAGACATAATCCAATCATGTCTATGCTCAGCGCAAACACCAAATCTCGATGGTAGAGGGCATGCGATGCTTGATCACATCAACCTTGGAAACACTTCAACACATATCGTCGACTCACCTTTAGCTAGTCTCCGTTTATTCCGTAGCTTTTATTTCAAGTTACTAACACTTAGCAACGAACGGTATCTAATACCACTGGTGCTACTAGGAGTACTAGTAAAGTACACATTAACATAATGTATATCAATATACTTCTATCGACCTTGCCACCTTCTCATCTACCAAGTATCTAGGGTAATTCCGCTCCGATGGTTGTTCCCCTATTACGAAGCACTTAGTCTCGGGTTTGGGTTCAACCTTGGGTTTCTTCTTTGGAGCAGCGGCTGATTTGCCGTTTCATGAAGTATCCTTCTTACCCTTGCCCTTCTTGAAACTAGTGGTTTCACCAACCATCAACAATTGATGCTTCTTCTTGATTTCTACTTTCGCGGTGTCAACACATTGAATACCTCAGGATCATCATATCTATCCACGATGTGTTATAGTTCATCACGAAGCTCTAGCAGCTTGGTGGCAATGACTTTGGAGAAACATCAACTTTGTCTCATCTGGAAGATCAAATCCTTTCG
>JAHHZJ010010032.1:0-12564 GCA_021437245.1 Aegilops speltoides
GATGTGCGGAGAGCTGGTCTTACAATCATGCGAGGGCTGGGGTTGGGGCCGCATTACTCTGGCGATGCTCGGGGCGTGCGGTGGTCTTGATTGATGTTGCTCGGCGCGTTTGGCCGTGTCCGATCGTTTAACGGCGGACTCGAAAATTGCCTTAGAAGGCTGCTCTGTACTTACGCGAGAGCCTTGTATGTTCCTCCGTTCGGAGGGCGTTCCGTATTTCCATTGACCGTGATGACTCCACGAGGGCTGGCATCTTGAGCTTGAGGTATGCATAATGCGACGCGGTGCTGAACTTCTTGAGCAGCGGTTAAATGCGAGCGAGGCGTGATAGCGCTCGGAGCGAGACTATGTCGAAGATTAACTCCTCGCCGAGAAATTATCAGGGGATCCGATGACCACTTCGGTGTGGTGAGCACTGACAATTGGCCTCAACACCTGGTATGGCGCCTTTGAAGGTCATGTTTGTAGCTTTAATCCTTGAGGGTGTATGCCCATCTTGCGCCTTGTATCTGATAAGCGGTATAGGCTCTGCCGCCGTCCATCGAGGACTCGTGAGTGAAATCCATTGGCGATTGGGGCTAAAACCAATGCGGCGAATCCGCCATGGCGAATCTGGTCGGATGGTCTCTTGATCGAAAGTGATCGGGCAAGAGGACCATGGATTGAACTTCAGGCGGCGGCTCCATCGCATATCGTCCCTCGGTGCGCTTCGCTCCCTCTTGGGTATATGGGTTGCGTATATCATGTTTACCGTCGCACTTGTGGGAAACCCATACATCCTCTCTGTTTGGCGGCGGGTCTCTTCCTCGTCGTCATTGTGCAGCCCTTGTCATTGTTTTGACAATTAACTTGCCTGCTGCTGAATACCCAACAATCTTTGTTGGTGTGGTTAGCTAGCTTTTGAAGTGCCATCTATCGGCAAGCGGTCGAGTATTGGTCCAAATTGGGCGGACCGGAGTGGTTGGCTTCTTCGCTGACGGGTTTAGAGCCTCGGAATCCGGCGTTGACTGCCAGTATCCTCATTATTATCGCCGTGCTTAGCGGCATTTGTTTTTGCTTAATAGCGACCTGCCGTTGAGGTCCTTAGTATCCGGACTTCGACATTCTTGCTAAGGTTGTTGCTGCGAGCTAGCCGGCTGTCCTCTCCCGCCGAAGCGGGTCATGAGTGATGTGAGTCTGCCATGGATTCGGCTTTTCTGTCCTAGGTGCAGGGCCAGCCACTCGTCGTGAATGTTATGTTTGAAGGTTGCGAGGGCCTCTGCATCCGGACGGTCGGCGATTTGATTTTTCTTTGTTAGAACCGTGTCGAATTATGCGGCCAATTAAATCAGCTGCTGAATTATGTGGCTTAGGTCATCGGCGTCGGTGGCGCACATATGTACCACAGAGTTGTCGAGAATGCGGCTTCAGGTCTTAACACCCAATTGACTCTCGACAAGCTGTTAAGCCAATGCCGAGCTGGTCCTTTAAGCTTGAGTGGGAGGTATTTGATGGCGTGGAGATAAGTGCGCGGGCCATATGGATATGAAGGAGATAATCCTCAATCCAAACCGCGAGTCTGTTGTGCCATCGTGGATTCAATGTTCACGGGTTTAAACCCTTGAGGATTTGATGATCCATTACTTATCATGTGAAGCATAGTGGGTGTCTTGGCGCCTCTATATTGAGCAATATCACGGCGTAGCTCAAGAAGGCGTTATCGGTGTCAAAACCGGCGGATCTCGGGTAGGGGTCCCGAGCTGTGCGTCTAGGCGGATGGTAACAGAGGCAAGGGACACAATGTTTTACCCAGGTTCGGGCCCTCTCGATGGAGGTAAAACCCTACGTCTGCTTGATTAATATTGATGATATGGGTAGTACAAGAGTAGATCTACCACGAGATCAAGGAGGCTAAACCCTAGAAGCTAGCCTATGGTATGATTGTTGAGATGTATGTTGTCCTCGGACTAAAGCCCTCCGGTTTATATAGACACCGGAGGGCTAGGTTACGAGTCGGTTACAATGGTAGGAGATCTACATATCCGTATTGCCAAGCTTGCCTTCACGCCAAGGAAAGTACTATCAGGACACGAGCGGAGTCTTCAATCTTGTATCTTCGTAGTCTTGGAGTCCGGCGGATATTGATAGTCCGGCTGTCCGAACACCCCTAGTCGAGGACTCCTCGGTAGCCTGAACCAGTCTTCAATGACGATAAGTCCGGTAGCGCATAATGTTCGGCATTGGAAGGCGGGTTCCTCCTTGAAAAATCGGAGAAGATCATGAACACCGGGATAGTGTCAGCTCGCAAAATAAATTCCACATTCCACCGTAGAGAATAAAATGTACACCTAGTTCAATCTGCTGGCGTATTATGCGGCGTGACATCACACCGCTACCAAGCCTTTGTTTGAATCGTTTTTACTATACCACCTCGCACGTTCGTGACGGTTTCCTTAACGTCTTGTCGAGCGAGATCGTGTTCCCCTTATTCGGATTCTCATCAATACGTGCGTGGGTAACCCAACCGTTCCGTCGCCACGCCTCCTCTATCAAGGGAATCCCAAGCGGTCCGGAGGCGGCCCTTGGTATTTCTTCCCTTTATAAGAGGACCAAGGCTCGTCCTTGTTCTTCAATCTCGCATCGAATCCTTTCCTGCTCCCGGTTCCAACACCCGAGCCTCAGTTGGCGCCTCGGATCCTCAATCATGTCGGCTCCGACCTCCGGGGCTGGTGGATGCCCTCCTCCGTCCGAGAGGAGGACATATCGAGATTGCGTGAGGCCAAGTACACGGCCTCTGAGGTTTCGCTAGCAGGTTGCTGCCCAAGGGCGGCTTGCCCGCTCCGAGCCGGTGAATCGTCGTTTCGTATCCACCCCGTCGAGTTTAGGCTTCCGCGGATCCCTTCGTGAGAGGGCTCTGTTCTACTACGGGCTGGAATTTCCGACTTGGCTCGAGTCTATCCTCCATATCTCCGCATTCATTATCGTCTGCGAAGCCTTCCTCCGCGTCATCCCCATTTGGCCTATGGTGAAGACCTTCAAGGTGGAGCGAAGATGGTCGAGGCGTCAGCAGTCTTGTGGCGACCATAAGCAAGAAGGTCGATGCCCGTGGCGAGGTTCCTTCAAGAGGAACTTGGACTGTGGCGCGGTGGTTCTACATCACCGCTCCAAGGCATGAGCAAAAGCCGCGCCCTCATTCCTGAGACCTCCACGCCTGATGGCGTGGGTCATAAGGAGCTCAAGCGGGGCCGTCCGAGGCGTGCCCTCACTGCAGGCAGTTCGAGATGTCCAGCGAGGGAGATTGACCTGATCAAGGTGATGCGAGTTATGCTAATCGGCATCTTCGCCTGCAAACACCGTCCTCTCCGTCTATGGGAGTTCAACCGGAGGGACCTCGGATTCTCCAACACTTCATGGGTGAGACACCCATGGAGATGTACAACCTGTTCTTGGACCCGGTGGCGTGTCCGGATTGCCGAGGGCGAGGTCTAAGCCACGATCGCCGGATACCGGTAAGTAGCTCAAAGTTCGGACATTCCGTTTATCGCCTTTCTAAAGTTCGCCTCGACCCTTTGTTCTTTACTGAGGAATGGGTGGCGCGATCAAGGCTGATAAGGTGTCGGCCCCCTCCCGAGACCGCCTTTGGAGCCGTGCTGGTCGGAATGTTGGAGGTTGCGCCCTGAAGAGGAGCAAAGGGAAAATAGAGGCTAACATTTAGCCCAAAGGCGTCGAGAGAGAATCAGAACCCCTCCTTGAGGAGAGAGGACCGCCTCCGAGATCCGGAGGCCCAAGCCCTAAGCGTGGGAAGAGATCTTCACCGGGGTCCGGCGTCCGGAGAGGATCGGACGCACAATCATTGCCAAAGATCAGCCCTCAACGAGCCGTGAGTATGACAAGAAACTAATTAGTAGGAAATACCTTCATTTATGTACATGGTTACCAAAATATTTGTATCGCGATTCGGATCTGCAACCTTCTCGAGATGAGTTCATCTTGAGGGACCTTCTTCCGGAGATGATGGAGATAATCGCCTCCGTCCATGGCGCCGCCGAGATGAGCGAGTGAGCCGAAGTGTAAATCACGGAGGGTATCCCAGTCTAGAGGGCGGAGTTCGGCACCTACTAGTATCGGCGGGAGAAGCGAAGAGTGCAGCTAGAGGCGTCCATTTGAAGACCACCGTGTGTTAATGCGTATGGTGATTGGAAGGATTTAGATCGCCGCGGATTAACGTGTCCGCCATAAGTTTCTTTGGCGGGATTTGAGGTATCTTGAAATGGCGCACCTTTGCCTTTTAGAGTTTGCATATAACAATGCTACTGTATAGATAGTAGCCCACGAGACTCGATGGGTTGTCGGAAGCGAGCGTCTTGAGATCAAATCTAAATAATTAATTCCGTCATTCCTATGCGGTGGCGAGATAGTCGAGGGCTAGCGGACTAGCGAGTTTGCTGAACTAACTTCGGCAACTTGACTTGGCAGATGAAGACATCGCACTTGTCAGAGCGACTTGAGATCGCAAGGTAAAGTTCTCCGCCGCTTTATTAAGGGTGAAATGCCCACCTCGATAAATTATATCTTGTTAAATGAGGCGGTGCTGCTGTTGTGGAAGCCTTGAGGCGAACTTGCCCTAGCTAAGGAGCAAGCCGAAGGTGACACGGCTGCCTCGAGCGGCGAGGTTGAAGCGAGAAGGCTGCGCCTGCCCTAAGGAGGCGGAGGTGGCGAATGGCCGTGAAATTAAAGGATGCTACCGACCGCAATGAGGCTCTTGAAAAGGCGCTTATCGGGAGGGAAGACTGAAGAAGGCCAGCTGAAGCCAAGGATGCCCGCTCTGCAATGCGGGCTATGAAGGAAGGAAGCTGCGGGCGGAAGATCGTGGTGGCAAGCCTATTCTGCTGCATCGCCGGTTTATGGATGCAAAGTATGCTCAATTTGAGTGGTGTGGAGGTCGGAGGATCCGTATATGGACTTAGCTGCGGTCTGGTGATCTTAGTTAAGCACTCCGGGCGGGGAGGATACGAGGCGGAAGACTGTATTGGTCTCAATTCCACGGATCCGGATCGCTCACTTCCGTTGCCGGACGGCTGGCGAATGGGCGAGCTAAATAGATTGTCGGACTTGCCATGGTGACATCGTGGCTCATATCGGCGAGAGAGGTCAAAGCGACGAGCTATTTGACTTCTTGCAGCAATTCCTTGGCGGTGCGCATATAAAGAGATGAAGCGGTCGGCCTACGCCGGTAGCGGATGGCTCTTGCCGTGTGAAGGTGCATTGTCCGAAGATGGATGCCACATTGTTGCCGCCAGGTCGGATGAAAGTCGGCTCCTGCCGAGCACTACCGGAGAAGTCATGCTGGCCTTCGTATAATAAGTCGCGGATGCTTTCGAAGAATGTAACGTTCAAATGAGCGCATTAGTTTGTAAATCGATGATTATGTTATAACTGCTTTTTATACTTGTGCGTCCAAGTAAAACTTCTCCTGTCTTGACGTTTACGTATACTTGTGTATAACGAAGATGGCAGTCTTGACTTGCCCATGCACAGAGTGCGGGTGTTCGCAAAAATAAGCGCGTTTTCACACTTAATCCGGCGTCTCGGTCCTGTTATAAGGAGGTGTTAAGCGTAGCGAAGCAGGCAATCCGGACTATAATGCTTTATCACTTTCACTTAGCGGTGGAGCTCGAGGTGGGAGCTCGATATAGCCTTGTGGCACCGCATATCTCCGTATTAAAGTGCGTATGTGACTGACGGAAGCAGTCCTTCGTCAAAGCGAAATTCTAAACATTCGATAGTCGATCGAGTGGTTGACGAGACTCTCATTGTATCATGCGATCGGTTTCGGCTTTCTCTCTTGAGGTGCTCGCCCAGGCGGGCACAATCGCGATAGTTCTCTGGTGCGCGTTAGCGGATGATCTGAGCGTAAGGCAGCAAAACACGGGCAGGCAACCAACATTTGACCAAAGACATGATTCGGATGATGCATATAATGCCTAACTTCGAGCGCGAACACTCCCTAAGGTGTTCGGTCTTTATAATAATGGGCGACGATGCCTAAGCCCTAGTGTCGAGTGCGGGCATGGTCTTACGATGCGGCCCGATGCCAAAGCGTGGATCCGCTTTGGCTATAGGAAAAACCAAGGAGAATAACAACAAGAGGCAGTAAAAAGGTCTACGGGTCTTAATCGAAAAGAATCCTTGTGGCGGGTCCCTACTGCGTCTGCGCTTGTGTCTCCGTTCGCCGTTATCTGGACGGGCATGCCGTTGTTCATCACGTAGCAAGAGGAACCTTTAGTTTTAAGAACAATTCGTGTGAAAAATATGTAAAATAAGAAATATAAATGGTTAAAGCAAGGTTTATATGAAACCGTGATTGTTTGTCTTGTAGCCCCGTGAAGGGGTATGCGAGGAGCCCTAACCTGAGGCGGATTCGTCTATCGAGTCCGGGGTCCTTTAGTGACCCTGCCTTGAAATGGCGCCTCGCGGACCGGGCATCTTGAGTGTAAGAGGCGAATGTCGGTATGGCGTTGAAGCGGACAAAAGCCTTCGTCCCAAGTGCTTGATATTCACTTTTAAATGGGGCGATGTGAAAAATTAATTTTCGTCGAAAGTTGTTCGGGGATCAAACCGACTTCTAGTAATATAGAGCACATGCACTTGGCATGAGGGCTGGCATCACTCCTTTGAAGGAAGTGCGGTGTGTCGGATTTTGGTTGGGTCTATCCCCATCCTCGGATTGTGTTTGAATATAGTAGGTTTAAGTCCTTTGCCTCAGTCCATTAGGGCGTTAGTAAGTGTAATCCGTCTATTATGGGATTCAATATCGAAGTCCGTCCGCATTTGAATGTACGGAATAGTCCAGGTGGTGAAAGTGATTGGTTTGATATCCAATCTCTACGTGCTGCTGGGTTGGACCGTCTGAACTCTTTTAGAAAGTCGCACTATTTTTCCGTGTTATCACATGAAGTGAGTTCTTGCTTTGACCCCTTGTGGGAAAGTCTTTTGTTTTCGGTGCCTACTTGCGGGGTTTATCTTCTTAAGCTTGGCGTCGAGCCCTTGTGTTCGGCATTGATCGGCGGATGTTTAAAAACCAACAATCCTGGGTGTGATTTGCGAGCCTTAGAAGTCTTGTGGATTTGACATATCCGACCCAAGATTTTATTTAAGTTGGACAATTAAATGCTGTCATCCTTGAGGCTGTGTTTTGTTATTGGGCATGAGCTTTTGAATCTAGCGTTGGTACTTGCCGTGCTCTTTGGGCTTTTCTCTTTATTCGGTTGCTCTTTTACTGCAGTGATTTTCGTTTCCATCTCTTATCTCGGATGTACTTGGGTGTTGGTCTGCTTCTTGCTAGCAGTTGTCCTCTCCCTTACGAAGCGGGTCATGAGGCTTGTTAGTGCGGACATTGTCCTCGGTTTCTCTTGACCGAGGTGCTGGACCATTCGTCTCGGACATTGTGTGGAAAGCTGCTAAGGCTTGGCGTCAGGACAGCCGACTATTTGGTTCTTTTGGTAAGAAACCTGTTCGAAATTTCAGCTGACTCTCCGGACTGTTGAGTTATATGACTTAGATCATACGCATCAGGAGGGCGGACATAAATCCCTTGAAAATTCGCTCTAGCGTCCTCGAGCTCTTCCCAACTTCCAATAGTGTTTTACGGAGGCTCTTGAGCCAATGGGGCTGGCCCTTTGAGCTTGAGGGTAGGTATTTTTATGGCGTGGAGATCGTCTCCTCGGCCATTTGTATATCAGTATATAATCTTCTATCCGGACTCCGAGTCGTTGTTCCATCGTAGGCCTCTATGTTTATGGGTTTTAAACCTCTTTGGGAATTCATGGTCCGGCCCTCATCGGTGAAACATAGTGGGTGTCTGGCCCCCAACCTTATGTCGCTATCATTGGACACTTAGCGTGTTATTTTGCTTCTGGGGGCCTTCTTTTTGGGTCGTAGATGGACTGGCTGGGCCATTTGGTGGAGGCTCTATGGCCTCCTCGTGTCACATAGCGGCTTCGCGGGTAGCTCTTGATTGGTGGTCATTGCCGTGTTTATCTGCGGTTTTGAGCACTTTGCTCCATCTCATTAGGCGTGTCTTCCCTGTTTTGAGCTTCGCTTTTCCTTCTTGGGCTTGCTATGGCGATGAGCTGCGCTTAAAAACTCTTGTTAAGCGGGTCCTCGGGCAGAGTTCATTCATTGAGGCTTGCCGTCTTGAAGGGAGGCATATAGTTATGATCCTCAACCTCTTTTGCGCGCCCTCTTGTGAGGGCTTGCCACATCCTCAGTGAATCTTCTTTGGAGGGATTGTCTTGACACTCTACGGGGTATTGTTATCTCACTGCGAATCTCCATTCTTCTTGTGGCGGGATTTAGGCGCCCGGGGCAAACGTTTGGGCTGCTTCTTTAAAGATTCCTATTTGCTTCTTTGCCATCCCGTCTTTGGGTGTCCACCATATATATGTCATATGGCGGTGGTCTTCCAGTTCCTGAAGCCTGGTTCTGTTAATCTCCGCATTCGTCCATAGTGTCGATGTCTTGGTCGTAGTCTAGCATGTCGGTTAGATCATCGATAGTGGCTACAAAGTGGGTGGTGGGTGGGCTCTGAATTTCTTAGTCGTCAGTATCCCAACCATCTGGCCATAATCGGCAGGACTCTCTTGATAACAAGAGATGCTTTAGTGAATTCAAGATATCATAAAAGCGAGCATTTGAAGATGTCCAGCGGTGAATTCCATAACCGGCACCCAATCGGATCAATTGTCCGGCGGCGGGAGGTTGGTCCGGCAAATCGGCGCCTCGGAATCCAGAGTTCGCAGGGGACAAGATTGGTGTTCGGCTCCATCGTCGTGGGCGTTGAAGCCCCGGGTGGCGTCTATCCGACCCTCGATTTGGGCGATTGGCGCGGGCTAATGGCGGGCGGATCGTGTCTGACTACCAAAGGCAACTTACGGCGAGCTAGATCATGCCATCGATCACAGTCGTCGCGCTGTATGGCTCGAGTCCGTCGAAGATGAAGTCTCCGAACATCGGCCATGAAGTTTAAGCTTCAAATCGACTGGCGGCCAGGCGTAGCTTCGATCTGCTCCGGATGGCCAAGAGAATTGGCCCGATGCAAAGCCGCCGAATCGAAGATCTGTCGGGAGAAAAATCTCACCGGACGGCGTTGTTGGTTGAAGATGCCATCAAGCCTATTGGTGACGACAGAGAGGAACTCTCAATAAAGCACCAATGTCGATTGTCAAAACCGGCGGATCTCGGGTAGGGGTCCCGAACTGTGCGTCTAGGCGGATGGTAACATGAGGCAAGGGACACGATGTTTTTACAGGTTGGGCCCTCTCGATGGAGGTAAAACCCTCGTCCGCTTGATTAATATTGATGATATGGGTAGTACAAGAGTAGATCTACCACGAGATCAAGGGCTAAACCCTAGAAGCTAGCCTATGGTATGATTGTTGAGATGTATGTTGTCCCTACGGACTAAAGCCCTCCGGTTTATATAGACACGGAGAGGGCTAGGGTTACAGTCGGTTACAATGGTAGGAGATCTACATATCCGTATTGCATAGCTTGCCTTCCGCATGAGAAAGTACCATCCGGACACGAGCGAGTCTTCAATCTTGTATCTTACGTAGTCTTGGAGTCGGCGGATATTGATAGTCGGCTGTCCGGACACCCTAGTCGGGACTCCTCAAGCGTTTATCGCTGTATTGACCCGGCGGAGATACTATATCCGGTGCGATGGTATTAAGTCGTGGGTGTGGCGCCACGTGATCCATATATGGATCTGGATTGTCTTGCCTTGTCCTCCAATATATCCGGCAAATCGCGCGTTCCCATAACCCGTACTTTTCGAGCAATGCCGAGTGCGGTCGTTGAGGCCTAGATGCCTCAGTCGCGCCACGAGGTGGTCGATGCCGTGTTAATGCGCTTGTGATGAAGGTTTATATGCCTCCTCCTCTAATCGAGGAGCAACTTGCGTTTGGGTAGCTTTTGGGGCGTTGAGTTCATACTCTTGACGCGAGGACCTCGGTCCATCTGCGGCCAGCGGTCTTGATCAGCTTGAAGTCTGCTGCTTTTCTTTAGGCTATTTTTGTGGCCATTAGCTGCGTTTAAGCGCTCTTGTTGGCAGGATCCTCGGGCATAGCGAATTAAGATGCGTCGTCAAGACTTACCTCGTCTCGGGAGGATGTATGTAATTATCGTCCTCGACCTCTTATCGCCGCTCTCGTGAGGCTGGCCGCATCCTCTGCGCTGAATCCTGCGGAGGGTTGTCTTCGGCACTTCGGGGTGTTATTATCTCTGCGGGAATCTCCATTCTTCTTGTGGCATGATTTAGAGCGGTGCCAGGCGTCGGTACTTGGGCTGTTTCTTTAGAATGCCTCCCTTCTTCCCGTCCCCATCTTTTGGGTTGTCCACCATGTATATGTCGTATGGCGGTGGTCTTCGATGCCCTATAGGCGCTGGTTCTTGATCATCTCCGGCATCGTCGTCCTCGTCGATGTCTTGGATCGTAGTCTACATGTCGGTTAGGGTGTCGGTGGGCTGCAAAGTGGGTGGTGGGTGGGCTTTGAATTTCTTTGTCGTCGCATCCCAACCATCTGGCCGTGTCCGGCCGAGGCTCTCGGATAGCGAGAGATGCTTTGCAATTTAGGATGTCGCCAAAGGTGAGTCTTGAAAGATGTCCGCATGAACTCCATGATCGGGCGGGAGGTTGGTCCCGGCAAGAATCCGGTGCCTTGGAGTCATGAGCTTTATAAGGGACAAGGTCGATTTGGCTCCATCGCCGTAGTTGCAGCTCCGGCGGTGTCCACCACATCTCGTCTGCGTCGGCTCGAACTATGGGTGGGCGGATTAATCCGACCTCCAAAATCTTGCCAGCGGCGAGTTAGATCATGCATATCGTGGGATCACGGTGCCCTCGGTAGGCTCGGATCCCGAAGATCAAGTCTTGCGGATGTCTGCGGTGAAGTTAGGCTTCCAAATCGACTGGTGGCGAGCGTAGCTTCGATCTCTCCGGATGGCCAAGTGAATTGGCCCGTGCGAAACGCCGAATCTGAAGATCTGTCCGGGGAGAAAAGCCTCACCCGGATCGTCGTTGTTGATTGAAGAAGCCATCAAGCCTATCGGTGGCGACGGAGGAACTCTCAATGAAAGCACCAATGTTGGTGTCAAAACCGGCGGATCTCGGGTGGGGTCCTGTAAGTCTAGGCGGATGGTAACATGAGACAAGGGACCGATGTTTTACCGGTTGGGCCCTCTCGATGGAGGTAAAACCCTACTCCTTGATTGATATTGATGATATGGGTAGTACAAAATGGATCTACCACGAGATCAAAGGCTAAACCTAGAAGCTAGCCTATGGTATGATTGTTGTAATTGTTATGTTGTCCTATGGACTAAAACCCTCCGGTTTATATAGACACGGAGAGGGCTAGGGTTACATAGAGTCGGTTACAATGGTAGGAGATCTACATATCCGTCGCAAGCTTGCCTTCCACGCCAAGGAAAGTCCCATCCGGATAGGGGATGAAGTCTTCAATCTTGTATCTTCATAGTCTTGGAGTCGCCGATGATGATGTCCGCCTATCCAAACACCCCCTAGTCCAGGACTCCCTCACTCATGTTTTACTATGGGTTGGAATTCCCGACTTGGCTCCGAGTCCATCCTCCATATTTCTTCATTCATCGCTGTCAAGCCTTCCTCCGATTACCCCTCGCCCGGCTGTGGTTGAAGACCTTCGACGTGGGCGAAGATGATCAAGGCGTCAAGCAGTCGGGGGCCGTAGCGGAGTGCCGATGCTCGTGGCGAGGCTCCTTCAAGAGGAGCTCGGCTCAACGGAGGTGGTTTTATATTACCGCTCGGGGCGCGAGCGAGCCGCCCATCTTCGCTCGGACCTCCACGATGATTGATGTCATGGGTCGACCAAGGGCTCAACTAGGGCGTTAAAGGCGTCCCCCTATTGCGGGGCGGTTCGAGACCTCAAGCGAGGAGATCGATCGTCGTGGTGATGCAAGTTATCTGATTAGGCATCTCACGCCTCGCAACGCCGTCCTCTCCGCTGTGGGAATCTAATCCGGAGGACCACGGATTCTCCAACACTTCATGGGTATGACACCGTGGAGATGTACAAATTGTTCTTCGGATCACGGAGGTGTGTCGAATTTACCGAGGATGCCGGCCTAAGCTGCAATCCTTTGGATACACAAGTAAGTAGCTCGTGTTCGGACATACGTTTGTTTGCCTTTCTATGATTCACCTTTTAACCAATTACCCTCTAACAGGTGGATAGCTGCAAAACCGCGATTTGTCCCCCTCCAGACACCACGGATCCGTCTGGTCGAGGATCTTTGAAGTTCGCCTTAGAGGAAAGCGAAGGGAAAGAAGGAACTTCCGCCTCTGAGGAGGCTTTTGAGAAGGGGAATAGAATCCCTCCTTCCAAGGGAGAAAGAGGCGGCCAAAACCGGAGGCCAAGTCCTGAAGCGGGGAAAGATCCTCACCGGAGGGTCTCGCCCGGGAGGCCCCGACCGCACTATCTCCTTCCGGAATCAGCCTCGGAGCCGTAAGTAGGAAAAAGAGAGTTTTGTAATAAGGACATCCCT
>JAHHZJ010010035.1:0-13949 GCA_021437245.1 Aegilops speltoides
CGTCGATCCAAAGCCTTTCTTTGTTATCAATGGGCGAGTTATATAGAAAGTAGCAGGAGTCGGACAAAAATGCATAACGCCGGAAGAAGGTCGAGTCATACTCAATGATATCCACTCGAGGGACTGTGGTCACCATCGTCCTCTCGGACCATTGTAGCCAAAGCATACCGAGCTGGTTTTCTTGGCCAAGAAGCAATGAGATGGCGAAAGAAATAGTGGACAAGTCGAAGGATGCGGTTCTACTCCAATATGTCACACAAACCAGCGTCGACCTTGAAGACCATTCAAAACTAAATGCGGCCTTTTCGCGGTATGGGGGTTGGACATGATCGGTCCCTTCGCGAGACGGGTCGGGCGACTTCACGCATGTCTTGGTAGCGATCGACAAGTTCACCAAGTGGATTGAGGCTAAGCCAATCAAAAACTTGATCTTTGATCTTGCTGTTTCCTTCGTCGGAAAGTTGATGTTCAATTATGGAGTCCCATACGGTATTATCACGGACAATGGGTCGAATTTTGACTCGGAAGAATTCAAGTTTTTGCAACTCCCAAGGCATCGCAGTCGAAGCTACGCTTGATTGCCCATCCACGGTCGAATGGACAGGCGAGCGAGCCAATGGATTGATCCTCAAAGTGCGAAGCCCGATTTGATCACGAGATCTCAAGCATGCTTGGCTGGAGCTTGGGTCGACGAACTTCCTTGGATGCTTTGGGGTTTGCGGACCCATGCCAATCGGTCATTGGGAGAACTCCTTTTTCCTGGTCTATGGGGCGAGCAGGCATACGAGTGATCTCCTTCACAATGCTCCACGAATTGAACTTTATAATGAAGCGGTGAGCAACCGTCGTCGGGATCGTTCGACCTCTGGAAGAGGAGGAAATGGCTCGATCCATTCGACCATTTACCCGGCAAGACTTACGCCGCTTTGTCGCCCGAAATGTGAGAGTCGAGCCTTCCGGAAGGAGAATCTGGTCGCTTGAATTGGATCGGCGAAGCAACATAAACTCGCTCCCTCATGGGAAGGTCCCTTCATCGTCACAAGGTTCTCCACAATGGGGCATATCGTCTATACAATGTCGAACCACGATGTCGATGAGCCCGAGCTTGGAATCTTGGATCTGCTCCGCCCGTTTACATAAGGTTTTCACTCGGAAGAGTTGTAATAAAAGTACTCCACCTAGCTCCACGAGCTTTGAAGTAATAGTGTCATAATTCCTTCATAATTTTGTCACTCTTTATTTTTAAATCGAGTAAAATTTTCACCTCCCGATGGGTGGCTTAATCAGCGAATCCGTTCCGCCTAAGTTTTTACAAATCCTACCGAGTGGTAAGCGGGACTTCCACTCGGGGCTTAAATTGCACCCGATGCTGCGCCTAAGTTATTAAAAATCTCTAGAGTGATAAGCCAGGACTTTCACTGGGGGCTTAAGCAGCTTCGATTGCTCGCCTAAGTTTTTACAAATCCTACAGAGTGGTAAGCAGGACTTCCACTCGGGGCTTCAACTGCAGCCAGTGCTCGCCTAAGTTATTAAAAATCCTCTGAGTGATAAGCGGACTTTCACTCGGGGCTTAACTGCATGCTCGGTGCTCGCCTAAGTTATTAAAATCCTACGAGGTGGTAAGCAGGACTTACTCGAGGCTGCTTAGCAGTCCAAGGACTGCCTAAGTATAAAGTATATTAGCAAGGAAAAGCGAGGCCACGGTCATTGCGATCCTCTTCTCCGAGCTTGACACATACATCAGAAATCCTACAGGTGGAGAGCAAACCTGCCTCCCACTCGGGGCTTAAACTTGACAGGTGCTCGCCTAAGATAAAAAAGAAATCCCTTGAGTGGAAGCAAACCTCCCACTCGAGGGCTTAAGCACAACCAGTGCTGCGCCTAAGATAAAAGAAATCCTACCAGTGGAGGCAAACCTCCCACTCGGGGGCTTAAGCTACAACCAGTTGCTCGCCTAAGTTATTAAAAATCCTACTAAGGTGGTAAGCGGACTTCCCACTCGGAGGCTTAACTGCAGCTCAGTGCTACGCCTAAGGAATAAATCATTGCGGTAAGCATTTAGCGAGTCCAAGCCTGCCAAACAATTCAAGCCGAGAGCAATCATTTCCAAACATCCAATCTAAATTTAGATTGGACACCTAAAATAAGCAAGAGTGCTCATAAGCTAAGCCTGTTAAAGATTTTATCGGTTACAACTCCACTCGGCATACCGAGGCAAATTTAAGGTCAAGAAAGTTTTTACCCCTCACTGTGGAGAAATGGATGGAAACAACGAACTTCGTCAAGATCAATCCCGTCGGCAATCCAGCGTGGCAGCAGCGATGAAAGTCTCCATGAAGGTCTGAAGTCGTGCTTTTTGGTGTTGGCCACTTTCAGAGAATCGGCCTTGACTCTTCTCGAGCTTCCTTGCAATGAATTCGCGCTTGGACACCGAGACGTCCACTTCCGCGCCGGGCGAAGATTTCTTCCACTCTTGCACTTTCGGTCGGGGCGGCGTTCGATCAGCCATCAATGACTCAAGGTCATTTGGAGTGTCTCATTGGGCGGGCGTCGGTCGTCGGGGCGTAGCCACCTTGATCTTGCGAGATAATCCTTGGCGACGTGGGACTCGATCGGAAGATGTTCATGGCGATTTCATCGTTCAAGAAATTAGCGAGGTCAAGAGTTCGTCTCTCGGTGGCTGGTTTCTTCTTGATTCTTGGCGAGAACTCTGCAAAACAAAACCGAATCGGAAAAGCGATCGAATGGAAACATAGCGATTGGGAGGATTGGTGGTGGAAAGGTTACCTTGAGCTTAAGGAACAATTTCTTATGCAAGACCACCCAGAAGCTTTCCAGCTCGTTCTTCTTCCCGCCATTTGGAGGATCTTCTCGATCGAGTTCTTCTTGTCGGCCTTCGTTACGCTCAATATCCTTGGCGGCGGCCAAAGTAGCCTTCAGATCGGCGTTATCTGTTGAGCTTAGCGGTGAGGCCAGTTTTTCATCGGCAAGCTTGATCTTCTCGAGACAGCTCAAGCTCCTTCTTCCTTTGAGCTTCCTTCACCTTGCACCTTGCGTCGCAGCAAAGTCAAACTTGAGGCACAAGTGGGAGGAGGAAAAAGTACGTCGAGAATCTCACCAAACATACCTTTGGTCTCCTCCTTCACGCCTTCGTCCGATTCTCTTGCACTAACTTCAAGTCAACTTTCATTGAATAATAGTACGCTCCGATTCGATATAAGCGTGCCGCAAGGTCACAAAATTTCTCTGACGAGTGAGTTGCAAAATATCGGAGATAATCCACTTCGAGGTGAATCAAGAAAATTATGCGTTTCTAAGACTCTACGATCGAATGTAAAGCATTCAACCGTAATCTGGGGACTACCCGGTGGGTGCACTCAGCGTGCCCCCTTGGTCTTAATTCAAGACATGGTCGACCGATCGACCGATAAAAAAAGCGAGAATCGACCCGATCGACCGATTCCATTCTTAGTAAGCCTAAAGCCGAGTCGACGGTTGACCGACAAAAAAAAAAAAGTCGACGATCGACCAAAGCTTCTTCGACTGCCAATCAGCGCATGGATTGATCACGATCTCGGGACTTCACCCGGTGGGTGCACTCGGCGTGCCCCCAGTCTCAGGCTACATTCGTTTCATTCGGTGATGATCAATATTTACTTATGAAGCCTAAGACCCATTGCCCGGACGATCGACCTTGTATGCCAGGACTACACCGGTAAGGTGCACTCGGCGTACCCCGCTAACCACGGAGTTTTATCGACACACCTAGTGGGTGGCCTTTATTGCTATGAATTTGAGAAAGAAAAGTTTTGATAGCATATCCCTACTTGAGCAGGTGGTGGTCATTGACTGAACATTCTTTCGAAGGCGGCGAATAGCGTAAATAGCTGCTTGGCTCGCATCGAGGCGATCTTCACCTGCTCCATCATGATCCACCTTGACGGATCGCCTCTCCTATAGCATCGCCGGTGGTCCTCACGGCGTGGTGCGTGGTGAAGATCGAAGGTTGTCCAGCACTTTCGGCGAAGTGGGCGAGCACTTGTCAAAACGTACGCGAAGGACACAGTATGTCTCAGTGCCGACCTCTTTAAATCTGTGATCTAAAGACGCCGTCGCACCTTGGGCTTCTTTGCGGTGGGTGCCTTCTGCTCCTCCTCCTATCCTCAATGGCTCCTCATCCTCATCATAAATCGTCGGGAAGAGTGATAGCGTCATTAATTGGAGCTTGGAAAGAAGTTAAAAGTCGAAATCTTGAGTCGATCGACTAAGAACAAGAATTAAGGATATAGTACCGGGGTTTGAGGTGGCGGCGTCTTCCATCTCATAATTACGGCCATATGTTGAGGTTTGAATCCTTAGCGCTGAAAATCAAAGAATCGGTCGGTGA
The DNA here is from genome assembly GCA_021437245.1 of Aegilops speltoides. Taxonomy (NCBI): domain Eukaryota; kingdom Viridiplantae; phylum Streptophyta; class Magnoliopsida; order Poales; family Poaceae; genus Aegilops; species Aegilops speltoides. The sequence goes on from JAHHZJ010010035.1 coordinate 4,388, forward strand.
TCAAAGTATCAACGGAGACAAAATTTATAGAACAAGAAGATTTAAACAAGATGTTTACCACGAGATGGTGGGGATGGACACTTTCATCTTTAGCGCGAAGCTTGGTTGTCCTCGGCAGAACTACCTTCCGCTTTGCTTTGGCGCTTTCTCGATCGGCACTTGGAAGAGATCAGAGGCGTTTGGTCATTGCGAAGCAGTCGCAACTCCTTCCACCACGCTCAGCGAAGTGTCGTTACTGGATTTTGACCCGCCTTTCAAAGCAGCGTTGGTGCGAACTTCCTCCTCTTCATCCTCGTCATCTACGTCCACGTCATCATCATCATCGATCGTCGTAAATGCGTCTCCTGCGGACCACGAATCCCACTCTTCTGGCTCTCACCTCCATGGCTTCCCCCTCCTCGGTTCGAATGCAGGAGGCGCGTTGGGCATCGGTATAGTTGCAGCGAAAATCTTGGAAGTATCAAAAGCGAGGCCGATCGACCAAAGTCTAAAAGCACTCGACAAATATACAGCGGAAGACAGAGCAAAGTGTACCTTATCTGGAGCGTTGTCACGATCAAGCGGAGAAATCCTCCAAGGATCGCGAGGATGTCCTTATTCCCGATAATCGAAGCCATCCATCTTTCCACTCTGATCTCGTGGGCTGCCTCCGGGTGAGGCGCTGAGTCACACGTAAATGCGGTACATGCACCTAACTCCCTATCACATTGACTCGGAGGAACTGAAGGGGCTGAATTACGCCTCAGAAGAAAAACCTCCAGGAGGTCTATACCCGATCCTCCGTCCCTAATAAGCTGCACCACACGGTCCGCCAGCATCTTCACTTCAGCCCTCTCTTGAGGACAACCTTGAGGGAGAGGAGTCATTCACTTTCGACTCATGGTGAATTCAGGGAGGCGATCATTTGCCACAGCGTCGTCTCATTCCGACAATAGAACGGGTGTTGCCAACCCCTAAGCGGCTCGGGAAAATGCATAGGCGGAAAGGTGCTTTTGCTCCTCAGCTGGACTCCTAAACCACCACACATCTGGACTACTTGGGTCTTCTCGTCACCAGGGCTTGCCTTCTTCACGGTCTGAGGCGACATGTGAAGATGTATTGAACAAACCAGTCGCGATCGACAACCGGAAGTTTTAGCACATAGACACAAAGCAGCGGCAAGGTATGCGATGGAGTTTGGAGTGAAATGGTGGAGCTGAGCTCGAAGAAATTCAGAAAACCTCGAAAGAAGACACTGGGGCAGCGAAAAACCTCGATCGACATGGGTGGCCAGAGCACGCACTCACCCTCTTACGGTTGAGGGCTGCCACTCTCGGCGAAAGTCTCCATGGCGCCGTGAGGAATCAATCCGTCGTTAGCCATATCAAGGAGATCCTTCTCCACGATGCGTCCCCGGATCCGATCTCCTGGACCAACCTTTCGGCAGTTTGGATCTCGGCGAAAGAACCACATGACGGTGGATCTCCTCGCCTTCTCGAGCCCTTGCGCCTTCCACCACGGCGCCTTCTTGGCGCTCCAACATCGTCGTCTTATCTTTGCCCATGGCGCCCGTGAATGTGCAAGGGAGAGATGGCGAGAAGCAGCGGAGGCGGAGGCGCGAGATGGAGAGAGCTAAGGAGGAAAGAACAAGGTACCGTGCACAAGCCTCCGGGAGTTGCATTTATAGCGTCCCTTCAAGTGGATGACAAGTGGACCAAAGCAATCCAATCATATCGAGCAGCCGCCTTGCGTGATCGTGAAGCGGAGAAAAGCGGTAGCGGAAATCGGCGATGCTGTAACGTCCCATCCTAAGCCCGTGATCCGTTCCGTTCGCGCGCTACCCCCAAATTCGTTATCGCTTGAGATCCGCGGCGGCAGATCGATCTGTCAGCTGCGAGATTTCCTGCGATCTGTTGCTCGGGAATAACAAAGGAAGTCACTCGACTAAAGAACAAGAATGGATCAAGTCAAGCGAAGAAGTTTCTTGTTACCAGAAGAAGATTTTGATCCAAGACAACACATAACGAGAATGCAAAAGCGATCGGAAACAACGTCAACTCCTCCATCACTCAAGCCTCAATCCATTAGGGGGCTAATGATGGATTCATATACCCTAGGGTAGGGTCATAGGCCACGACCTAAGCGTCCTACCCAAGGGCACTTTCGTAGAAGAAGATCATCTTCGATCGACCAAGAGGATCCACTCGACTAGGCTGGAAGGACTTCATTCATGGAAGACTCACTTTCGACCATGAAGACTCACTCGACCACCGAGAAGGTCGAAGGCACTCCATGCCTGTGACGGTTCGCTATTGAATAGACTTAATGATAGTTAAAAGCACCTTATGAGGCGTTACCGATAACCCCTAAGCTTAATGTACTTTATTTCCCTCCATTCGTGGGCTATGCTGGGGTCTGGCGCACTCTATATAAGCCACCCCCCCTCCACGGATAGAAGGGTTCAGATTCTTGTAATACTCATATTCATAATCCACTTTCGACCGCCTCGGGGCTCAGAGGCGTGGGGCTGTTACTTCCTCGAGGAAGGGCCACGAACTTCATACATCCTTTGTCTCCTAGCTGCTCCATAGCTAGGACATCACCTCTCCTTAACCTACCCCTACTTCTCTTTGTCGGACTTAGAACCACGGCGGTGATCGCTTCGCCGGGTCTCACAGTGCGTGACAACACTCTCCCCTCTCGTTGCTATACATCACCATGATCTTGCGTTAATGCGTGGAAATTTTTGAAATTACTCACGTTTGACCCCGACACCCGATGATGATGCGAAGCCATAGAAAATAAATGGATCTTCAGAGGAGGAAGGCAGGAATGACGTGTAGTGTTACTATCTACAAAAGCTAGACTTGTCGGAGAAAAGGTTTTTGACAAAGTTCAAGATGTTGAATACAATGAGATTTTTTCTCACTCGTATCAATGCTTAAAAAGTCTGTCGAGATCATGTTAGCAATTGCCGCATTTTTGAAATCTGGCAAATGGATAAACAAAAGCTGTATTCCTTAATGGAGTTATCAAAGAAAGAGTTGTATGTGATGCAACCATGAGGTTTTGTCGATCCTAAAGGTGTTAACAAAATGTGCATCTATGGACTGGTGCAAGCATCTCGGAGTTGGAATATACGGCTTTGATGAGTTGATCAAGCATATAGTTTTATACTGGACTTATGGTGAAGCACTGTATGTTACTAGAAAGTGAGTGGGAGCACTCTGACATTTCGATAAGTATATGTGAATGACATATTGTAGATCGAAATAATGTAGAATATACGCAAAGCATAAAAGTGTTTGAAAGAAGTTTTTCAAAGAAAGACCTCGATGAAGCTGCTTACATATTGAGCATCAAGATCTATAGAGATAGATCAAGATGCTTGATAAATTTTTCAATGAGTACATACCTTGACAAGATTTTGAAGTAGTTCAAAATGGAGCAGTCAAAGAAAGAGTTCTTGCTTGGGTTACAAGGTGTGAAGTTGAGTAAGACTCAAAACTTCGACCACGGCGAGAAGATAGAAAGAGAATGAAAAGTCATTCCCTATGCCTTGACCATAGGTTCTATAAAGTATGCTATACTTTGTGTACCAGATCTATTGTATACCCTACACTGAGTTAAGCAAGAGATTACAATAGTGATCTGAGAGTAGATCCTTCGGACAGCGGTCAAAATTATCCTTAGTGGAATAAGGATATGTTTCTCCATTATGGAAGTGAAAAGGTTAGTGTAAATGAGGTTACATCGATGCAAGTTTTGACACTGATCTGGATGACTCTAAGTCTCGATCTAGATACATATTGAAAGTGGAAGACAATTAGCTAGAGTAGCTTAAGTGCGGAGCATTGTAGACATAGAAAAATTGCAAAATACATAACGGATCTGAATGCTGAAAGACCCGTTGACTAAGACTCTCTCACAAGCAAAACATGATCACACCTTAGTACTCTTTGGGTGTTAATCACATAGCGATGTGAACTAGATTACTGAATCTAGTAAACCCTTTGGGTGTTGGTCACATGGCGATGTGAACTATAGGTGTTAATCACATGATGATGTGAACTATTGATGTTAATCACATGGTGATGTGATCTAGATTATTGACTCTAGTGCAGAGTGGGAAGTGAAGGAAATATGCCTAGAGGCAATAATAAAGTTATTATTTATTTCCTTATATCATGATAAATGTTTATTATTCATGCTAGAATTGTATTAACGAAACATAATACATGTGTGAATACATAGACAAGCATAGTGTCACTAGTGTTGCCTCTACTTGACTAGCTTGTTAATCAAAGATGGTTATGTTTCCTAACATATGAACAAGGAGTTGTTATTTGATTAACAAGGTCCATCATTAGTTGAATGATCTGATTGACATGACCCCATTCCATTTAGCTTAGCACGATAATTTTAGTATGTTGCTATTGCTTTCTTCATGACTTATACATGTTCCTATGACTATGAGATTATGCAACTCCCGTTTACGGAGGAACACTTTGGGTACTAGCCAAGCGTCACGTAATGCGGGTGATTATAAAGGATTACTACGGTGTCTCCAAAAAGCAAATGTTGGGTTGGCGTATTCGAGATTAGGATTTGTCACTCAGGAATTGTCGGAGAGGTATCTGGAGCCCTCTCGGTAATGCACATCACATAAGCCTTGCAAGCATTGCAACTAATGTGTTAGTTGTGAGATGATGTATTACGGAGCGAGTAAAGACTTGCGATAGCGAGATTGAACTAGGTATTGGATCTGCGGCGATCGAATCTCGGGCAAAGTAAACATACCGATGACAAAGGGAACAGCGTATGTTATTTATCTTGATCTGACCGATAAAGATCTTCGTAGAATATGCTTAGGAGCCAATATGGGCATCCGGTCCGCTATTGGTTATTGACCAGGAAGCGATGTCTCGGTCATGTCTACAGTGTTCTTTCGAACCGTAAAGATCCACATGCGCTTAAGGTTTCGATGGCGATTATATTATGAGTTTATGAGTTTTGATGTACCGAATGGAGTTGAGTCCCGGATGAGATGAGGGGACATGACGAGGAGTCTCAGAAATGGTCAAGGCGTAAGAATCGATATATATGGACGACTATATTCGGACATCGGAAGGGTTACGAGTGATTGGGTATTTTACGGAGTCTGCGGGAGTTACGGGATTACCCGGAGTAATGGGCCTTGATGGGCTTTGGTGGGAAGTGGAAAAGGCTGCTGCTGCCTTCCCCTCTGAGTCAGGGTGGACTAGGGAAAGGGCGACCACCTTTCCTACTCCTCACTTCCTTCTCCCTTCCTCCCCTCTTGGGTGGACTCCTACTGGGACTTGGAGTCCTAGTAGGACTCCACATCTTAGCCGCACCAATTGGCTTGGTGGCCTCCCTCCTCCTCCATCCTTTATATCTGAGGGCAAGGGGCACCCCTTGGACACTGAGATTTGATCTCACGGATCGTTCCTTAGCAGTGTCGGTGCCCCCTCCACCATATTCCACCTCGGTGTCTTGATGTGAAGCTTAAGGTGAAACCTGCTTGTGATGAAACATCAAGATCGTCACTGCGCCGTCGTCTTGTGAAACTCTCCCTCGACACTCGGCTGGATCGAGATCTGAGGGAGCGTCATCGAAGCTATACGCGTGTCAAGAACTGGGCGCAGGAGTGGCAATGGGATCGATCGGATCACCGAGGAGAGCGTCTGACTACTTCCTCTAACGTTATGATCGCTTCGCTTTGGTCTCACGAGATGCGTGAACAACACTCTCCCTCTCGTTGCTATACATCACCATGATGCTTAGCGTATGCGTGGGAAATTTGTATGAAATACCTGCGTTCTGACAACAGCTGCAATATCGGGCGATACTCTCATCATGCAGCTGCGGCCCAATGATTCAACTTCCTAATCCTAAAACAAAGCGATTCTGAGATTTCTCACTTTAGCAGAATATGCTTATCAATTTCGAAAAACAACACTCTCTCACCATCACCTTTGAACAGCCATCCCTACAAAACAAAATCACCCCACAGCCTTTGGATGCTCACTATCCACCTTTCCACTAATATACCTAGGCCTTCCACTCTACCCCATAAACTACCGCTCCGACTTTCGACCCAATCATTGTGACTTTGAAAGTTCCTCTTAATTTGGGTAAGCGTGTCTGCTCTCATGTGGTGCTTTCGTCTAAGCATGCTCCACTTTGCAGTTCTAGATGGAAGGAAATAGCACCCTAGAGGCTGATAATAAAGTTATTATTTATTTCCTTATTTCATTGATAAATGTTTATTATTCATGCTAGAATTGTATTAACGGAAACATAATACATGTGTGAATACATAGACAAACATGAGTGTCCACTAAGTATGCCTCTACTTGACTAGCTTTCGTTTATCGAGGAGATGGTTATGTTTCCTAACCATGGACAAAAAGAGTTGTCATTTGATTAACGGGATCACATCATTGAGGAGAATGATGTGATTGACAACCCATTACCGTTAAGCTTAGCACTTGATCGTTTAAGTATGTTGCTATTTGCTCATTTCCATAACTTATACATGTTCACCTAACATGTAGATTATGCAACTCCCGTTTAGGAGGAACACTTTGGGTACTACCAAGCGTCACAGCGTAAGCTCGGTGATTATAAAGAATACTACTGGTGTCTCGAAGGTACATGTTGAGTTGGCGTATTTGAGATTAGGTTTTGTCCTCGATTGTCGGAGAAAGTATCTCTCAGGCCCTCTCGGTAATGCACATCATTATAAGCCTTGCAAGCAATGTAACCAATGAGTTAGTTTACGGGATGATGCATTACTGAGCGAGTGCAGAAAGACTTGCGATAGCAGATTGAACTAGGTATTGGATACCGACGATCGATCTCGGGCAAGTAACATACGATGACAAAGGAACAACGTATCTTGTTATCGCGGTCGACCGATAAATCTTAATAGAATATGTAGGAACCAATATGGGCATCCAGGTCCGCTATTGGTTATTGACGGAGGCGTGTCTGGTCATGTCTACATTGTTCTCGAACCGTAGAATCTGCTGCAAGGTTTCGATGGCGGTTATATTATGAGTTTATGAGTTTTGATACGAAGGTTGAGTCCGGATGAGATCGGGGACATGCGAGAGTCTCGAAATGGTCGAGGCGTAAAGATTGATATATTGGGCGACTATATTGGAGTTGGAAGGTTCAAGTGATTGAATTATTTTTGATCTGGGAGATTCTGAGGATCGTATTGGGCCTTAATGGGCCATACGGGAAAAGGCCAAAGGGTGGCCGCCCTCCCTTGGTCTAGTCGGGTTGGACTAGGGAGGGCACCCCTTCCTTCTCCTTCTATCTTCCTTTCCTTCTCTCCTACTCCTAATACATGGAAGGACTACTAGTTGGACTAGGAAGAATCCTACTCGGTGGGAGTAGGACTCATGGCGCCATAGAGGCAGCCTCCTCCTCCCCTTTATATCTGGGCAGGGGCACCCAGAAACACAAGTTGATCCTTGAGATCGTTCCTTAGCGTTCGGTGCCCCTCCACCATATTCCACCTCGGTCATATCGTGGCGGTGCTTAGGCGAAGCCTGCGTCGATAGAACATCAAGATCATCACCGTCGTGTCTTGGAGAACTCTCTCCCGGAGCTTTCTGGATGGAGCAGAGGTGTCACGGGCTGTCGTGTGCAAGAACTCGGGCGCAATGGGCTGGATCGGTTGGATCGCGAGGAGAGCGTCGACTACTTCCTCTATGTTGTGAGCCTTCGCGGTCTACAAGGGTATGAGACAACCTCTCCCCTCTCGTTGCTTGCATCACCATGATCTTGCGTGTGCGTGGAAAATTTTAAATTACTCGTTCCCAACAATGGTATCGAGCCAGGTTTTTGGTTTGATGTTATATGCGAGTAGAACACAAGTGAGTTGTGGGCGATATAAGTCATCTGCCTACCAGCATGTCATACTTTGGTTCAGCGGTATTGTTGGATGAAGCGGCCGGACCGACATTACGCGCTTCCGGAGGTGGTCTTACGCCGTGCTTTGCCACGGTGACTAAGCGGGTGTCTGTTTCTCAACTTTAGTTGAACCGAGTGTGGCTCGCCGTCCTTGCGAAGGTTAAAACAAGTCTATTTACAAACTATCGTTGTGGTTTTGATCGTGGTAACGGTTCTTGCTAAGCCCGTAGCACCACGTAAAATTTGCAACAACAAAGTAGGGCGTCTAACTTGTTTTTGCGAGGGCATGTTGTGATGTGATATGGTCAAGGCGTGATGCTATATTTTATTGTATGAGATGATCATGTTTTGTTGAAGTTATCGAAGCTGGCGGAAGCCCTATGGTTGTCTCTTTGTTGCATAAAGATGCAAGTGCCAAATTTGCTTTACTTTATCACTATCGATAGCAATAGTTGCAAGAGCAATAGTTGGCGAGGCGACCATGTGAGACCAATGATATAGATCAAGATGATGAAGATCATGGTGTCGTGCGGTGCGATAAAGATCATGGAGTACTTTGGAGATGGAGATCAAAGGCCAAGATGATCATGGCCATATCATGTCACATATTTTGATTGCATATGATGTTTATCTTATCATCTTATTATGTTTTGATTGGCGGTAGCATTTTAAGATGATCTCTCACTAATTATCAAGAATGTTCTCGAGTATGCACCGTTCGAAAGTTCTTCGTCTTGAGACACCACGTGATGATCGGGTGTGATAGGCTCTCGTTCAAATACACGGGTGCAAACAGTTGCACCGCGGAATACTCAGGTTATACTTGGCGAGCCTAGCATATCTGAGATATGGCCTCGGAACACGGAGACCGAAAGGTCGGCGTGAATCATATAGTAGATATGATCAACATAGTGATGTTCACCATTGAAACTACTCCATCTCACGTGATGATGGACATGGTTTAGTTGATTTGGATCACGTGATCACTTAGATGACTAAGAGATGTCGTCTAAGTGGGAGTTCTTAAGTAATATGATTAATTGAACTTAAATTTATCATGAACTTAGTCTGGTAGTATTTTGCAAATTATGTTGTAGATCAATAGCTTGCGTTGTTGCTTTCATATGTTTATTTTGATATGTTCCTAGAAAATGTGTTGAAAATGTTAGTAGCAATGTTGCGGATTTGATCCGTGATCGAGGTTAATCCTCATTCTGCCGGAAGAATTATGTCCTTGATGCAGCTGGTGCAGACCTATTGCAAGAGCGGATTAGGCGTTATGAGCGTTTGGCTAGCTCAATATGATGACTACTTGATAGTTTAGTGCACCATGCTTAAGCGGCTTAGAATCGGGACTTCAAAGGCGTTTTGAGCGTCATGGACCATATGAGATGTTCGGAGTTGAAGTTAATATTTCAAGCAAATACCGAGTTGAGAGATAGAAGTCTCAACAAGTTCTAAGCTAAAAGATGGGGAGAATCCTCAACTAGTGAGCATGTGCTCAGTTATGCAGGTACTTCAATCGCTTGAATCAAGTGGGAGTTAATCTTCGGATAAGATAGTGATTGACAGAATTCTCTAGTCACCATCACTAAGTTACTAGAACCGTGATGAACTATAGTATGCAAGGGATGAA